>VUJU01001475.1:25931-56557 GCA_009835225.1 Aphis craccivora | reverse complement strand
AGTTCAGTCACAGTTTTTTTTTTTGGGGGGGGGGGGAGATAATTAATGCACGGTAAGACGTTTATATTATTTTAATTGTCAAAATAACAATAACCGTAAGATAATATTTTATTATCATCTGTGTTTTTAACAGATAAAAGTAATTTTTTATTGCATAGCATTATATTCTATATTTTAACTTGTTAAAAACTCTTACGTTAGGTTTCTCAGTATTGTAGTTTTTTTGTTTGTAATTTAGTGGTATTGTTTTTTTTTTTTTTTTTGTTACGTATTGATTTTCGATAAAACCAATCAAGTACATTGTACTTTATGTATAGTTAGTAGTTACGACATAAAAAAACTAATTTTCTTTGGCCTCTCGAAATCGTATTTAGATCGACCTGAATGAATATTTTCCCTCTTATTTGACATTGTCTCACGTTAATGTAAGTACAAAAAATATTATTATATTGTTCCGAAAGACTAAACGTCGTCATGTAGAAGATTGCGTGAGAATTGCTAAAAATCTATTCGAAACGCATAAAGTTATATATTATTATATATTCCCTTTTCATTATATATATATTTTTAAATCTTAATTATACGTAGCTAAAATTATATATGGACCTTCATGGTTTTTTTGTTTTTTCAAGGTCTTTGATCACAAGCCTTCTATCTACAACCCCTCAAAAAACATACTCTACGTCCATAACGAAGGCGGTTGCCACTATGGAAGCAGACAACATAATGGATTGCATGCGCTCGTCGAGATCGTCATCCACCGAAACACGGTAACACGTTTGTCGTACGCAGTGAAACGATCTCAGCTATGATAACTGCACGATTCAGTACCCCTCATACTCTCTCGCAGTACATTTTACGGACGATTTGAGCAGGATGAAAGATGTGGATACAAAAGATAATTTTGCGTAGAGGGTACATTTATTTTTTTTTTATCGTTAAAGAAGCGACGTCTTACCCAGCCATTGTATTTTGATTTTACTTAGTGTATATATATTTTTTTTAACGGTTGAGGACACACTATTCAATATATTTTGTATTCAAATACCTTTACCCTCAAAATGTACACGAAAAAAAAATAAATAATGAAACCATATTATAATATAATACCTGATGGATATATTGGCCACGGTTTACTGTAAAAAAAAAAAAAATCACCCTGTACACGGAGAACGAGTATTTTTTCGTGGTCGTCTTATCGCAGTACAGAGATCTCGACACGACATGGACGATCAATAATAATAATACTATACGTACATATTGTAAATAATATATCTATTCCATCATCGAGTAAAATAAATTTCCTCAGATCTCGTACACTCGTCCCGTCAGCGTCGAATAGTCTGTATTTTTATTGTTATTTGTGTGTGTGTGTGTGTGTGGATTACCACAAAAATCCAAAGAACATAAATAATTTTTTTTAAATAAACCCATCATCGACAAGTGCTTAAATCGTATGCTTTATATGAAGTTATAGGACGTGTCCACGGCTAAGATATTATATTCGCATTTCGATTAAATGCAATTATGCGTATCGTTTTGTACGCGTATGTCGATGAAATAGATATCGACCAATCGATAACTGTCGGTGATATACACAACTAAACAACCGATAAAAATACGCCAGCACATATTCGAACCTACATTCAGTGTCATTAGTTACTGCACACATGCAAGAACGAATGCTAGTTCATTTAAGTAATTGCGTTATGTTGTATAAGATTTAAAAAGACGAAAAGTCATGCTTTTAAACGATCGCTAGAGCATAGATACTAAATAATTGCTTTGTATAATTAAAAGACTCCATAGACAGAAAACGAGAGAGAAGATTGATTCAAGAAATTCAGGACAATACACACATATAATATTAGACTTTAATGCAGTTGAGTCATATAATGAACTATACACAGACAGAGCACAGGATAGGCGATGATAGATTAACTTGGAGGAGAGAGGAAATCCTATTCAAGCGAAACTTTTATCTGCTTTTAGCTACGACAGACAGCTTTTTTTAAATTAACTCTATTAAATATATATGTATACCCGGAAACGATTCTTATCCGCACAGAGAAATCAGTGTAATTGGCCTTTTCGGCCATTTTTTTTTTATATTCTTTTCGTGTTTCTATATCATGCATTGTACTCATATTCTACCACCACTCCGCCACTCAAAACTCTATTATATACGACCTCCGGACATACGACAACGGAGCCTTTGAAATGTCGTTCTGATTTTTTAATTTTTTTTTTATCCTTTTCACTCAAGCATGTAACATATGAACAGGTCGACTCACTATAACACCAAACGTATCGTCTAACATAATTTAATTGGCGAGATCAGTTTTACGATCGAAACAAAAATCGTATACTTATGTATAATGCATAACACTAAGCTATGCGAATATGTTTTTTTATTATTGGTCCTATTATTAAATTAGATAGCCCTATATACTTACGCCATGAATACAATTTATTTTAACAAACGAAAAATGTTTGGTACTTATTTATATAATATGAATATCGTCTTATTTTATTTTAAAATCAACCTAACCTTCAGGTTTATTATTATATAATTGCAAAAACCCTTTCTGAAGATCTATAACTAATGAACAATAAATTCAAATACGTTTCTCATGAATTATAAAATATTTTTGGAAAGCTTTTAAATAATTTTTACTACAGCAAGTATTATTAAACACATTTACTCAAATTAATATTAAAATATTTTAATTGACTACTTTTTTAGTATATCACAGACTTTGTATGTATAGGTACTTAATAAGAACGTATACATATTATTTATTAGACACCTTATGTATAACATAATCAATATGAGCAACGTTTTACCTTGTATAATATTAAAAATGTTTTAAACTTTTCTGATTTAATCTATCATTCTGAATTTATGTAAATTTTCTTAAATCACACAAACTAGATTAACCAACACGTTCAAAAATAAATATTATTAGGTAATGGAAGATTATAGAAGTACTTAATAATACTATGATAAATATATCACATAATAATGCGAATATGCGATAAAATATAAATAATGATGTTATTCTGTAATGTAAAATAGGTTATGTTTAAATCATCATGCTATCACGAACTCTAATAAAAAAAAAATAATAATAATAAAGGGTAACCAAGCGAAAACTACTAAAATTGTTAAAGTTAAAATTTATAATAATGGACGTATACTAATACTTTAAGTTGAGTCTTATCAATTTTCATAATGCTGCTACAAGATTAAAGTATTATAAAAGAAAACGATGCTTAACCAAAATTGTTTTCTCAAATTTAAATACGTTCTAAATTAAGTTTTCTCATACTTTATATAGTTATATATTTAAATATTTGCATTCAGAAGCGCCTAAGACTTTTTGACATTAAAACGACCTGAAGTTTTTATTTACCATTCGATTACCTCGCTAAGTCTTACAAGTTAATTAATTCATTTTCCTGCAAGTATATTCTTCGAAAGATTAAATTTAATTATAATATTCCGAGTAACAAATTAATGAGATCAAAAGGTTTACTTCTCATAAAAACCACTTAAGACATTGACGTATAACTAATTATAGTCGTATAAAAATTCTAAAAAAATATACAAAAACAACTTTGATATTCATTGATTAAATTATTGTATACTATATTAATTAGCATAAAAAGTGTAGTTATTAAATAATGATATCTTATTGTTATTTTTTACCGTGAATTAAATTTCTTCCCAAAAAATCGATTTAAATATTATGAAAAGTTAAATAATTTAATTTAGATAAACCATAAGTATAAAATTATATTTGACGATTAAAAAAATGAAAAAAAAAAGTTCATACGTAATGATTTCATATAAACTAGTAATAATGTTATGATTGTTTGCAAAAACCAATAAGTCTTAATATGAATAAATCATATTCATAGATAATTCAAAAATGTTCAGGAAATCTTAATGTAGTGGGACTCAAATAATACATTTTACATAATATGTAGTTTAAATGTTTAAATATTTGATACAGATAAAAACGTCACAAAACCCTGTGACCATAAACTCTTTTCTAAAAATACCTTTTCAATATTTGAATATCATGATTTTTCTTCTTTTGTTATAATCTTTATTTATAAATAAAAAATAAAAATAAATACCTACTTCAGTTCCATCGTTCTTATAGATATAAATGGATCTATATAGGAGATGCCTACTTTTGATATGGATTCGGATTCTTCTTTTTCGGTATTTACTACGTCTGGTCTTATATGGTTATGTATTTAGTTGTCTATTGATGATAATAAACTAATACCATTTGACAAAGTGAACGATGATTTTTTGCTTCGTATTTTTCTAGGTACCTATTTAATATATCGGGAAATCCTTTAAGCTGTTTTGAATCCTTTTGGCCGCATTAGTAGCTAGGTCTGTACGATCCCTCATATATACGAGGAAATAACACGAGGGTGCAAGATCCAATCAGGGTGACCTATCAATGTCAAATGACAACACAAACGGGGATAATACGTCATGGTACGAGTTATGAGTTCACCATTCGGGATCACAGTAACAGAGAGAAAAAAACCCGGTAAATAAAACCACTCATTTATTGTTCCGCGCGTAAGTACGAGAAGATTTTCTCGAGAATCGGTGGCTTACGTCGTTGCAGCGTGTACAAGTACCCGACACGAGAACGTTCGAAAAGTATACCCATACGTCACCGTTACCAGAATAAAATAGACGTTAATCCGCCGCAACGCATCGATTTAAACTTTCGGTCCGTACACATGTACGTACGGAGTGATTTGCATTTTTCAAAACGTCCGCGTACGTAAACTACTGGCCGCGGCCGTGTCTCCGAAATAATCCAGCGAAGCGTATTTGACCGGCGTGCTCTCCGAGACGTATTATACACATTATTTATGTCATGCACACATCCATTATTGTTCAAGGCTACGTTGTTCAGCCAGCGCAACGAATTCGTATAGTGACTGACCATGTCCAAGTCGATTTTATACTTGGCCCAACATTTTTCAACTAACCTTGGGCAAACACGAAATCAACGAAATGATTTTGATGAATAACGATCCACAACCACAGAGCTAATGCGAGTTTGATTATATATTATACAGTAGTATTCCAAGAAAAATACCTAATACTATCACTATAAACGGTATTAATAATAATAATGTGCTATCAAAATAATAAACAACAATATAATATAATATTAAGCAAGATTGTAATCTGTGTTATAATATTGATATTAAGAACATTTGTCATACATTATATTGTGTTCTCACTTGTGGTGTACATTGTATATTAGTATGACAATAACTAATGAGTTAATTATTCACGTAGAGGAATAATTATTTTCAAGACGAAATTCCAAATATGCGTTTAAAGTGTGTATAAATCCCTAAAAACAAAAATAATATATATTATATACAATAATATGGAAAGGTGTGTATTGATAATATAATAATATTTAATAAATCTTAAGCATGTTTAATATTTCCGTATTACGTATCACTAATGATAAAGGCATTTTTTTTTTTTTTTTTTTAGAGTCATCATTTTTATATTTATTATATTTACAATTATTCATTTAATTTACTTAACGAATTGTCATAAATTTTAAATTTAATTTACTAATGTGTGCAAAATATTGTTTTGCGAAAAACCATTAATCTAGATAAATTTTAAAATATAATAACAACTAAATGTTTTAAATCCGTCACGCATTGTATAAAATAAAATAAAAACGAATCGTCATGGTAATATAGGTATCACCATTAATGTTATATCTCACTCGTAAATATTATTTATATCGGTTTTATGACTGTAAAATAATGTAACTAATGAAAACCCTATAACCGTATGCCATGCGGATATTATATTTATGTATATAATACACATAAAATATTTATATACTTTTGTATTTACTTCTGATAACGTCTACATACGCACAATATTATGCAATTATTTTAATGCGTATTTTCGGAACGCTGCGGATAGATGATTTATCTGTGCGTTACACGGAAATCCCGGCAAAACGTTTGTAATGCACGCAGACAATAATACTGTGAATAGTAAAAGTATATATTATTTCGATAATATTTTCGATAAAAAAAAAAATATTGGTATAATAATACGTATATAATATGCATACATCGACGCACGCTAGACGGAATTGACGGATCACGCTGATAGATTATGGAAATCGTGTGGAATAGCCGCGTAAACGCCCGGAACGCTGTAGAATAAGTCCTAGATGTATATCATAACCAGAACTTAACGCATCAGTAACCGTATTTAGATTCTGTGATTTAAAACCTATAGTTCAAGAGATTTTCTGAAATTTATCGATTTCGCATGAAGAAATTATTACGTTTTTATTACTGTATTTTATAAATACGTTTATAAAATTTTTTTTATATAATATATGTAGGTACATAATAATATTATGTATATAGTATATGATGATATACATGCATATATGGTCAGAAAAGTTTTTATCTATCAGGGACCCTTCGTGACTCCTACGCTTAGTAATAACTGTAATTATTTATATTTTCAGAACTGAATATAATATAGACGATATTCAAATGAAACGTATTCGAGATAAACGAGGGGGATCGTTTATCAAATTATTTCCTCGGGATACGGATTGGCATTATTGTCTTCAAAGCAATGTGACTATAAAGACATTGATAATTTGTTTGTAATATTATCATTCTTATTGCTTTTATTAAAATTATCATATATTTTTTTTTTTACCCAAACGCAGTAACTAAAAATAAAGTTTTTCAATCATGTTTTCTTAAAAGATAATCAAAGACACGTCGAAAAAAAATATTGCCATTATAAAATAAAAATACGATTGCTTTACTTTGCTTGAGTATAAAGAGCTTTACATTTTTAAACGTATAATATCGCCGTTCATCATTAATCATAATAAAGTAGAAATAATGCGAATGAACAAAAATAATATTTATTAAATTTAAATGATAATAACAGATAAAAAAATATTGTATTCTCCCGTTGGCTGCAAAGAGTACTAACGATAATAATAATTATAAGATAGTATGATAACAACTTTTATAAAAATCTGTATTAAAAATGAGTCACAATTTTTATAGTTCTACAAATAAGATATCATACCAAATGGGGTATTATTAATAATATTAAAATATGAACTTTGACAAAAGAAAAAGTTTTTCTTTTATACGTTTAACAAACTCAGACATTAAATTATTCTGCTTTAGTATTATCATCTTTGAAATATAATATTTAAACGTTAATAACAGAATAATTTATGTAATAAATATAAATTCTAAAGATTAGATTTTGTTTTTTATGCTAAATAAAATATTGTACTACAGTTGATTTATCCGTGTTTAGAATAAATTAAATATAATTACGTTAAACTAATTAGCCTCGTCATCATCAAATTTGTAATGTGTTTATCAAATATGTAAGTATTAAGTCTAAAAAGATATTATGATACGTTTTGTGGATTTTTTGGAATATTTATTTATTTATCGTATAGTTTCATTCGTTTATATACCTACTGTTTTTAGTTATTTAAAAAATTATAACAAATGAAATATTTAAACTTATTATATTATAAAAATAAAAATGTATCCAAATAAGTGGTGCTATATATAAAATATTAAATTTTAATACTCCCATTTGGCTCTGTTTCCTCGCTACCTTACGGGTACAAAGTATGATGTAATAATTAATTTAAATAATCTAAGAACTTTGTAACACGGTGATACAGATAGGCAATTTAGGTACACCGCTGTCGGAGGTATATTATCGTTTTATGATATTTAAATTAATTATTCTAAAATATTCTCTTGAATCACAAAGACTTGGAAATTATAATATGTCGATGACCATGTATAGATTTTAAATTTAAATATAACTATCTAAGCTATTTGTCTAAAGACCTAACGAATTTATTTCAAAATTAAACACCATATAGACACTCTAATATCACCAATCTACCTAAATCCGAAAATCGACCAATTACGACAGGGCTGTATGTATTACACAAGAATGATTTTAATACTTCACCATACATCACTTTTGTCGTAGTATCTAACTTTCTATAAACTATAAAACTATATTATAAAAATCTACCGCTTGACTTAACTATCAACCATAATTATTATGTTATACGACATACACCCGAAATCTGAAAAATTATTTATGAAAAAAATTGCTTCATCATTTTAAACATGTCTATCCCATATATTTATTTACAATTTATTAAGTTATTTATATATTATACACTCAAATTTTATAACAACGATAAATTCTGATAGCATAATCTATACCATAAAAGCAAGTCCCGATTTTTCGTCACGCATACGAATCCACACCATCCAACGTATCGTCACCAAATATTTTATGACTATACCTGGCAGTTTGTTGGAGGTTTAGGTACCACTTTTATTAAGGAAAATTTTATATCTATTATATTATATTATATCTAAACATACTTTTTGGTGTGATAACGAAACACACCCATGTGTTCTTATAACAAAAGTATGTGTATCTTTATTTCATTTATTTCGTAAAGGGAACAAATATAATAAGTTACAAAAATAAGTTTTGTGTTTCCCCTGTAAAATTTGAATTTCGACGTATATGTACCTATTATATATTATATTATAATATATTAAAATAATTGTTTAAAGCGTACATAGTTAAGCGATCGCTCACGACCCACCTCAGAATGTATATATAGAATCGACGATGAATCAATTATTGTTGTCGGTGTATATTTAACGTGAAAATAGCACGATGCTTTGAACGGTCCTGCGGGGTTTGAAGTATAGTTTTTAGTTTTATCTTTTCAAGAATAAGTATTTATAATTTTAATAGTCTTTACTTATAGGCTAATTTACATTTTAATCTGTAGATACATACATTTATGATTCCATATAATGTATATGTATAAACTTCTGCACGAATCCTGTACAAATATTGTACTAAAGAAAAATAAATAAAAACATATTCGGAGAGATATTCGAATTTATTAAGTATTTTCTATTATTATGAGTTATGACTATATCAGAATAATAATCTTAGATAGATATAAATCGTTTAATTTGGAAAAATTTGAAACGAGTATCATCAAATTGATACTATAACATATTTAGTTTTCTCATACATTTCACATAATATCATGTGAAACATTTAAAAAAATATAATGTCCGTAGGTATATAAGACCCAAAAAGTTGAATACATATGAGTATTAGTGAAAAGCCGATATTTTTCAATAAAATGTCACCAACATGATTATTATTTCAATTTATATAATATACTAACGAGCTGATCATATTTCAACAAGCCAAAAACAGACTTTTCATTTAATGAGTCGTTAACCAATAGTTTAAAGAATCGATACAATACGGCTGAATCTATGTGCTCTAATATATTGGACGTTTGGGTAAACCGAATTTAATTTTAACGAATCATTAGCGCGTTTATCGTTCATTTTAATTGAAATTAACTTTATAGTGTACTAAAACTATAGCTGTGCTCGGATTTTATTGGATTTTGGATGATCAAATCGTGATCTTCGGTCCACACAATTATTTTACAATTCTAAGAGTAAAACATAAACCGAAATTAAACACCATTTTATATAGATATCTTGGTTTGACATTAACTATTAAGATTAAGTAAAGATAAGTTAATATTAAGAAACAAATCACATATTTGTTATAATTATTCGCCATTGACTATTTATTTTATTACCATACGGTTATAAAATCTCATTAATTGTTTCATACATATTTGCATTACCTAGTCAGGTTTCAATTTGTAAAATATTTATAGCCTCCAAGGTTCATGTTTAAATTATCATGATAATAAAAATGTTATTTTAAAAGCAATAAACATAAATCTTCTAATTTATTTTAAAACTACATTATGTAAATTATATGTCATAAAATAATTGTTCAGAAATTCTGATCAACTACAAATCTGTTATAATTAACTTAAGTATTATTATTCATGAACGAAAGATTAAGTAGTATCTAGAAATACGATAAATAATAAATATATAATAATGTTATTATCTATCAAATAGGTATTCAAAAATTATATTATTTTCTTAACTTGTATTGTATAAAAGAAAGTTTTTTTTTTAATTTAGTTTAATTATCTATTATGTAAACTGTAAACATACGAGTGTCTTCTCTCTATATATTATATATAATACGTGTATATATTTATTAAGACCTATACCTATCAAAAAATGTATGCATATTTTTGTTTTAGTTTAAAATTGTAAAAGAACCTAATAATTAAAGAGTTATTTTTATTTCAATAAACGTAGGTGCACGTCAAATTTTAGTTTACATCATCACTGTTGGTTAAAGACAAACATTTTAATTAAATTCAAACAAAACGAAAACACTGAACTTTCATTAAACGCTTTAACTAAGCAAATTTTGACCTAAAAAACCGCTAAGGTTTATCAAATATGAGTTTTAGCAACACGTTATAGAGCATTTGGACTGGTCTCACCACCGTATAGGATAGTCATAATCTTTCGGTTATCCTACACATCAACGACGTATTATACTATTGTACCTAGTATAATATACTGATATTAAAAACCACTTATACATACATTATTATATTATAAAAAATGCGCGCTATGGGATGATATAAGTATAACTTTTTACGCACGCGCCGACTGCTTTAATCTGAGAACGAATAATAATAATACGATGAGCGTACAACAGGCGATGTGGGTAGGTTATATTGTAATAACGATAAAATTATAAGTTTCCGCGGGGTATGTGTACCTAATGATATAGTTAGGGACTACCACCGGACACGATAACTACAAACGTCGTAACGACAAAATATTATTATAACAATATATCAGATCGATCGATCACGAGAGATGCATGCAATAACACACATATAGTATAGTTATTATTTATTGAGGTAGGTATAATAATATAATATCCTGCATGGCTATACGTCTACCTGCCGTATGGCGTATTCGTATACGAGTTCGATAATAAAATATCGTGTGTATTGTATATTATATACCATTAACTTATATGCCCATTATACTGACTATATACCTACTACTTAAATAATATACGTGCAGACTACGACGACAAATTCTCACGCAACCGGACGATGCAGCTAGCAGAAAATTATCGTCGTGCGTGTTTTCTGTGTGTGCGATTTTAACAATTAAAATATAAAAAAATCATGAAAGAACGGCATAACGATATTAAAATTTGTCCTCTCCGGTTAAAATGAACGACCGTCGTCCGTGGGTAAAAAATGATAATTATTATACTAAATAATACATTAAATACATTAAATAATACACTATTATATAAGTACGTTAAATAATCGTAACACGCGCATGACTGCATAACACTATTAAAGTCTGCGACAAGGGCGGCACCGAAGATGACTTAAATATTGTTATGATATAGGTAAGACTATACACTGAATATGTTATATTGTTATGGTAGCGCGATGTACCTATAACATTATTTTGATTTATATTACGTAACAATTATACCGTTGTCGTCGTATAGCAGTGTCGTTAAACCATCAACACCGTTTGGGTAAAACCATATATTACAGCAGAATATGCGAACCTAAATTATTATAACATATACTATGTTGTATGTGACGAATAGCGTATTTTATAATATATTGTGCGGACGCAATTGCGTATGATCCACCGAGGTCCGAATCCGGTTGATTCGAGTATCAGCATAACTATAATTATTATTGTATTATGTAAGTATCCGGAGTTCAGAATGCGTTATTAAAAAAAAAAAATTATCTTACAAATATCGAATAGTTTGTTTTATTTATAAATTATAATACGTATATTTTATAGTTTAAAATGGTTTTACTTTTTAATTCAGACCATCAGATTAGTGTACTTGTTATATTAAGCACTTAACGCGTATTTGTATTGCTAATTGTCTTCGCTTATCAAAAATGTAAACATTTTAAAATATAAACAAAATAAATATCGCTCCGATGTTCGGTATTTCTTATTTATTTTTTTTTTCTGAAATGTATTCAAAGTTTGGTTCGTAAAACTAAAAATGATTTTCCATTAAAAAATTAAATTTTTATAAAAAAAAAAAATGCAATACTATAATAAACGTTTAAATACGCGTGTTTTGTTCTGTGATATATTTTGTTCAATATATTTAAGACGGTAAGTACGACTATCTGTTTTATGTAAATTCCAATTTTTTTTTTTTATTATTACTTTTTTTACTATTTAATTATGATTCGTAGGTACACGGTGATTATGATAATATTATCGAAATAACCACACACATATTATAAAATATTGTATTATGTTATGCGACTGCACCGCGTGACTGCAGAATTAGTACTACAGCAGACGACGTACCTACACAATATTATATTATACTAAACCTACCTACGTTGCACGAAACGATTCGGACGCAACTTAGCAATTTCGCTTACACACGCACGCTACAAGCTGCAGCTATGTAATACGTATAAATAATATAAAACAGTACACAATGTAAACGATCGTCAGCAAACTGTTCCCCTGGGCCACGTTCGCGCGAACGCCGCCGCAGTGTCTTGGATACGGTTCTGCACTCGGCCGCGCTTGGACGAAAAAAAAAACCGTTCCGTCACAATCCGCTGAGCGGTTCTCACACACGGACGATAGTCATTACGACGATGACTGGGGCTAAAACGGGGGGAAAGAAAAATGTAAAAACGTATAAAACAAAACAATAATAAACAACGCGAAATAAAAACCGAAACCGAAATCCGGTGGCGGCGGCAACAGCTATAATAGGTAATACTTATATGCCGCGCGCTTGAAAAGTCACCATCGGTGTACAAAATAATAATATTATTATTATGTTATTTATTATAGTTTTAAAAACTCAGTGCCCCGTGGCAATACGCATTGTTTGAAATGCACATTACACACATAATAATAATACATGTATAAATAGTTATTACTTATTGTTGTGTTCAGATGTTCGGCTGCGGCAGATTTCGTACACATGAGTATTACATTACGTTGTGCGCACAATGAAAATATCGCAACGCTCAAATGCTTTTCGACGAGTTTATAAATCTACTGCCAAAATATAATATAAAATGTAAGAGCGAAACGTGATTATAGAACACTATAATAATGCATGTGAAGTATGTGTATCAGTAATATATTATATACATATTATGTACCTATATTGTATTCCGTGTCTGTTGGCGGGCTTAGCGTCGGGTGAAATAGACTGCTGCAAACGACCGTTGCTTATATTATTATTTATCGGGCCAAGTGAATTCGGTCATTATGGTGTAATATAAGCAAATGGTGTATATTTATTTTTTTTACAATAAATGTAGGAATGTGTTGTACGATGGAGAATTTCACGTGGTTTTATTATGATAAATAATTATTGTTTTGTTATGATATAGGTATGTATAAGCGTTATGATTCAGATTTTTTTTTCAATTATAACGATTTATGATTTAGAAAGATATTCCAATGGTTACTAATCCGGTTAATATGTTCGTTTTTAGTATTTATGTTAGTTAAAAAAAAAAAGATAATATAAAAAAGAAAAAACTCACATGCCCAGGAAACGCATTTATTTTTTAATATTCTTTTAGTATTATATTCAAGTATTAGGAAAAAAACAGGATATTTAGGAATTTTTACAGGACGTTTAAATTAAACACAGGACATTATATAGATGTTTTTAATTACAGCCGGGACACTGGGACACTTGACTGACAAACAGGACGTATAATACAGGATGTTGGGGACACCCTATGAACACCGAGATTTATTTTTTCGATTAGTTACTATTTTTAACACACGGTAACAAAAAAAGATAGATACATGTATACAATACATTATATAATAGCATTATTATTTACTATCGGTTAAATTATTATATAACACACACTAACAGTGTTTTCGACCAAAATGTATGCCCATTAATTTTATACTGTAAGTATAATATGCTGTCAAACCAATTTTCAAGAAAATATTCAGATGACAAGTGAACGGATGAAATTTATTCGATGAAATTGTTTTATATGATTGGTTTTCTTTTGAAGATGTGCGCTATAAATAACGAGTAATAATTCCCGATGGGTACAGGATAAAACACAAAATGTATACAAAGTATACGCTGGGTAAGCAATCGAAGTAATTATTAGTTCCTGAAAATATCACTTAATTAACGGAAAAACGTATTGATATTTTATATATAGTGATTTATAATAATATATCACTTTCATTTTATTGATTACAATAACTATATTGATATTGCACCAGGTTACTGAAAAACATGACTCCGAATTCGTAGACATTTTTTTTGACGATTCATATCTTACACATGTGTATGGTCATTCTAACATAATTGATTTTTTTGTTATTACATTTTATTTCTACAATATTTTTATATGTCTCTATATGAAAATTGTACAAACACGCCAAGTTAATTTTTATTAATTAAACGATTTGCAACAGTAGGTGCAAGAACGAAATACATGCTAAAATAATCGTTGAGACGACGAATAATATCGATAATATTCGTATTCGAAATGCCAATACAGTATGGTACATTGCACGACTACTTAAATATTAACCTAAGCTGTACAACGGACTAAAACGTACGAACGTGTAGGTTAGGTTTGGCTACGTTTTTAATTTTGTTTAACACTCTTAAGACTCACGGCACGTCAGTATAATATATATGGAACTCGAAAAACAATAACAAAGCTGCGACGTGCCTATCGTCTACGGAGACGAGCGTGGCCGGGACATTCCCGCGGGAGTGGCATAGTTCTTAGCTATAGATTTTTTTGCTAACTTCTAACTGTATTTATTTATTATATATTGTGTTATTATTGAAAAGTTGTTTCGTATTTCTCTATAACTGTCCACTTCTATATTGTATTATTATAGTGTATATGATGTATCTTTTAAAATTAATCGCTATAATAGTACTAACAGTGTATTGTAGATCGTTCGAGTATAAAATCGTTTTGGCGATTAAAATTTAATATCACATAACATTTTAAATGTTTAATAATAATCGAAGGAAAGTCTACTAGTTATGAGATATAAAACGAAATATACATCATTATTAGAATAATACCTATTCAATACTTTATTAAAAACTGACTTTATTGCCTCCGAGTAAATTGAATAAACTTTACTGTAATTCTATGGATTGTAAGCTTTCAAAGTAAAGTTTTTCTTTTATACAATTATAATTATTTATAATACGTATTTGTTTATAAAACTATATTCTGACTTGATTAATTACTTTAGTAATACCTAGTAATAATAATGATAATAAAACTATAGCTTAAATAACTACAACTATATGACTCTATAGCTCAGTATAATGTATATATCATATTATTAAATAACTACAGTATACATGATGTTTAGTAAATATTGTACACGTAATTTATGTTGTAATTATAGCATTGTGAAACTATCAAATCTTTGCGATGCACTGTATTATACGTGGATATACCGATCAATAAAATATTTATGATGAAGTTATCGTGTGCTTACTACGCATTATATATATATTTTTATTTTTATATAAGTAATATAATATTTCATTTTTATTTTATAGGACTACTGAAAATCATAAGGCTCGGGGATCCTATAACTCCCTTATCCAGAGCTGCTTAATCTTGCGTAGGTACCCGAAAACGACTTTATTTATATTTACCGAATATAATACAGCCGTAAACGCTATACATGTATTTAAATTTATATGAAACGAACATCATATATAGATATTATATGTGAAGTATGTATATAAGCCTCATAGCATAACCCATGCCTAACCTATGGGAATGAGAAACGTATTATTTTTTTTCGCAAATCACGACTCGTGCGCGGCTCGTAATATATATCACCGTACAGCAGGATCGTATAAAATGATTTTATTTTGCGTACCTATATACATGCATATTCCGAAGCTTAGAATACGAATAAATAACTCGTTAAATGATGGCCCAACCGAGCGTTACAAAAATTGTATATCGATTCGCATAAATCCTGCTTTGGTGTATAAATTCAAAATAAAATATAATTTACGAATAAATATAATATAAAATTGATAGTCCACATAGATCTACAAGATAAAACATAGAATGTGAGATTTTGAAAAATTCTACAAATACGTATACGCTGAACAAAATATTATAGTAATACACGTAATAAAATAATATTATAAGAATTTTAATAAAGTTTTACTCGTAAATCTGAATCGAATAAATAATAATGTGTAGGTGAATTTTATGATTTATACGATTATGATTTATAACTGTACGCAGCATCTAAAATATGTGTTAGTTGACTAATAATTTTTAGTATGTGCATATTAATTCATATCATATGAGAAAATTACTGTATCGTTTTATTAAATAGGTGTAAGCTATAATAGTATAGTATAGTATAGATATAACGTGTGCTATGCGTATTATTTATTGCAACCAATAACACTTTAAAAATAACCTGTTTCACACTAAAAAAAATTAATAGAAGTGTTCGCACGAATAGATCTAGACAATAAATCAACCACCAAAATGATTTTACTGCAAAAATTAGGTTTTAATATTTCAGTTATCGCCTAAGGTGTTTAAATCACGGTGAATGCACTCTGCAGCTCCAACAATATAATTATTATTTCAAGGTATTCGTTTTTAATAATTTCAAATATTTGATTATTGTTAATATAGCTTATTAATCATTACCTATTTTATTACTATTGATCTAAAAATCCGAAACGGCCTTATCGATGCTAGTTGGCGAGTAAAATCTAGTGAACAGTTTCAAACTATCTTGGAAATGCTTGTTTTGTATTACATTCCCAATCATGCTCTATGATCAACAAATATTTTTTAATGTAAAACAATAATAACAAAAAAAATACCATTAACCAGAAACTATTTAAATTACGGTGACTTATCATTTGGGTCCGCTGCACACGTCGTACAAGTGTAAAAGTGTAAAAATAAAAACACATCGTATGTCGATGCGATGTTTGCTAAAATAACTTGTTATTGTTTGATGTTTGTGAGTTTTTTTTTTTAAATACACTCGACTTGATAGAATATTAAATTACACACACACACACACACACACAAAATCGAATTACATTTATTTAAAATCATATTTCGTTGTCATGTTAGTTGTACCTACCTATGTCCTATATATATTATAATACCTTTTAACGACACGAACATTTCATATGAAGAAGTATTTTATACCATAATATAATAATACGTAAAACGTATATATGTTATATAAATATATGTGTATAGATAAGAATAACACTGTAAATAATTCACCGACGATAAATTATCTGTTAAGGAGCTTTTACCCAAATGTAGCAACGTATTATGTACCCGACGTATATGTTAAAATTACTGGATCTAAACGAATACGTTGCAACACACACACATACACATACATATTATAACATAGATATATATCATATTTGGCGATATTACATCGTTAGAAATATAGAATTCGGTAATAATATTAAAAAGTATATACATATGTTAAAAACTCTAATATTCACTCGATGACGTACGTTTCAAGAGTTTAACCAATATAACAGAATACTTCACGGGTACGCGTCGATACATTTACGATTATTTTGACACCCCCCCCNTCTCTCTCTCTCTTTCTCTCTCTCTCTCTCGAGGTCTGTCGGAATCAAATTTTAAATAATATATTATTAAAGAGAAGAAAATGAAAAACACACACGCCGAGCTCGGAGTGTTTCTATATAACACAATATTATCATATACTGTGTAGTGCGGCGTGATGTACTCAGACCGTCCCGTATAATAATAATAATGCACAGCGTTTGAAAGGCAACGTCATGTCCGATCTCTCGAGGATGATGATGGGTGCGTAACAACACGACTGCGACGATGGACGGAATTTCGCTACGCTCGTTGAATCGATCGAGGAGCACACATCACACACGCACACAAATACGTATATTATAGGGGGCCTCCGTTCCCCACGATAATCTCCGATGCTAAAAGTTTAATTTGACACGCAGTGGTACATAAACGGATTAAAAAATATATACGTATATGTATATATATATATATACCATACAAAATTATATAATAATAAATTGAAAGATCCTCGGAGCAATAAAATTACTCTCACGTGGTGTTACACGAAGTTGTGAGCGGAGGATGTGTCCCGCCGCGCGTTTCTACTCAGGACCAGCGGCGTACATGTGTGAGTATACCAATTATTATTATATTAATACGAGGGAACTCTTGTCGCGAGATAATAATCGTCACGAAACGTGAAGACCAGAATGTGGCGTGTCGTTATGATTATTTTTTTTTTTTCAACAGTAAGTATTCTGATATTGTTAAATGCTGCGAGCACTGTTTAATATGTATTTCAAATTAAATTGTGTCGTCGTAACAGCCACTGCCGCCGCTGAGTGAGACCAAATTAAATACTCTCTGTCTACAATCTATGTACGTAATAATAATAAAAAATATTTTACGTTTAGACTTATCACCTAATCGTCACGCGTAATACATTACGCCACTATAAAATATAGAAATTCATTTTGGCGTATGCACTTCGCGCTGTACGTTTTTGGCGAGACTATGATGTTCCACAGTTGTCCAAAGAATTCGGGTGTTTTCGTATCTCCAAATTCCCGAGCATTTAACTACTTTCTCAGACGGCTTTCGCATCGAGTGTTATTTTCGTCAATAATTTAAACGCGACTCGAGTACAAGACAAGTGCGTTCGTCGTCGTGTGGTACGAGTAATTTTTTACAAATATAACGGCCGAATTTCACTCGTAAGATAATAGTAGCACAATTTATTGCATTATTGTAGATTAATAATGGAAGCCACTAAATACCTACGTGTTATGTAGGTCAGATCAAGGTTTCGTAAAATAATATTACGCCCCGTAATTCGGTGAGGTCGATAATAATATTATAACGATATAGTCATGAATTATTTATGATATTAATATTATCTTGTATTTATTTTACATAGGTACGTATTACTGACTTACTGTACCATAACGTTATTAACTATTATATGCAAAACGATTACCGTACAATACCGTGACAATTTTATCGAGTATATGAATATGGTGTTGTCACGTTGTTGCAAATTCGCAAATCGGACACTATATTACACTAAGTTTAATACAAATCTTGTATGCTCAACGTTTTGTTATTAAGCAGTATTGTTATGTATTATTATTATTATTATTATAATGCAATTTTGTGACATTTGGTTTCCTTTTCTTTTGGTTATAATCTGTTGTGACATAAATATTTTTTTTTACTACTTATACAAGTAGCATAATATTATATATTTCTACTTCAATAATGCTTTACGTTGAAAATCTGTTTTTAATTTTATTTTAATGTAACAAACAATCAAAATAATATATTATAAACTACATGCTATTATGGTAGATATAGGATTTAATATTTGTACACCGAGACGTAAATGTATTATACTATTGTGCCAATATTATATTATACCTCAATATAATATTATACTTTCGACGAATGTAACGTTGTGGTACATCGAATACAAATAATAAAGCGAAACTTTTTATTTGTTTAATATAATTACCAATTAACATGTATAGGTAACAATATTATTTATAAATATTGATGATTTCCCACTGTAACATTATTATTCTGTTCGTTTATATTATACCAATTCAAGGGATGTGGTCTGGCTGTAAGTTTTATGTTGAACCGTAATTTTGTACTGGCTTTGTTTTCTTTTAAATACAAGACAATGGTATTTTAATATGTATTGGTACAGGAACTTAATTTGATGTTTTTGCTAACAACAACCAAAAATTATTTACAGGATAATATTTAGTTTTGCAAACAATGAAAGCTATTTCATTCATTTTAAATAAAAACTTAAAATAAAAAATAACAATCTGATATTAACAAATTCAGTGGTTGGAGTGGCTTAGTTGGATGATGGGTGCCTCATAAAGTAATCTTACAGTATCTTAAACAATTCTTAGTATAATATTTAAATATTAAAAATTCACTTCAATCTCGATATTAATACTTTTCAATTTACTCTATAAAAACTAAATTAAATTATGTATATACTATATATACATATGAATAAATTCTATTTGAAAAAAATAAATTTAAAAACTTGTTAAAAGATGCATATTATTCTTGATTATTGGCAGTTGGAATTATGTTTTCAATAAAAAGTAGTGGCGAACTCGCTCTTGCGCCATTATTTTCTTAATCCTTTGACAGATCGGGAATACAAAATATATAAATTATAGAATATTTTATGCATTATTCAAGTTACTGTTAATTAGAATATTAGGTATTTAAGATAAGTATTTTCCAAAAGTTACACGCCAATATCGTATTATTATAAATTATCGTTAATGTATTAAACTTCTTGTTTATGTATTTGGAATTATATCTTTTTTGAACTACCTAGTATACAAACATAGTAAATACAAAGCAGTATGTACTAAATTCTATTTTTTTTAACAACCAATTTTATATTTTTTAAATATTAATGTAATATGAATTACGAGTATTAAAGGGTACACATTTTATGTCAAAGTTATTAGGTCCTCATAAAACTTTTTTACGTTATTATTTATTGATATGATGATAGGTTTGACGCTACATAAAATATTCCAACGGTATATACTATATATTATATTTCATTTCAGACCTTGGCAAAGTCATTGAAATATAACTTTAGGACGATATGAATTCTTGATATACCTACATAGCCTGAAACATAATATTATACAGGAAATAAGACATGCATGATTATAATATTGTTACGCTTCCCCGTATAAATGATTTCACTAAAAGTAAATTTTTCTATAGGTATCTATGTATAAATATACCTATAATACTCGTGTATAATAATACGTATCAAATTTTCGGTGATTTTGGCAATATTCGAGTTCCAATTTTAAATTTTTCACCGTAATCTAACGATGAAAATTTTGCGGACAAGTAAGGGAAAACGATCGGGAATCTTATACATTAATATTATTATACGACACATATACAGCTCCCTCAGGTACTACCACGCACTTCTATCGCCCACGTATAACATTGCAGCTCACTGAATCGGACATATATACGAGTCTATCTAAATTGCCAATAAAACGACTGTTTGTCGATTACAAACAGTTCCCCGACCAATTAACCCAGCGCCTACTCATGTCTAGAGTGTTTTAGTAGGTCTAATAAAATTGTATATGTGCATGTGTACCTGCACGTAATTTAAGTTTTTCTCACATCAATCTACTCGCACTGGATCTGAATGTCTCAGAATGCATCTATCAACTGACTACATGCATTTAATATAAATGATTAAAATGGGATAATCTGCAGCTTATATTTACCGACCATTATTAAAAGACTTACATTGTAAGGATAATTTACAAAAAATAAGTCTTAATACAATCATTTGCGTGTTTTGCGTGTTCAACGCCAATGTTATTCTTTGGCCAATTGTTCGTTTATTATTCTAAATCTCTGGATAGTTGTTTCGATACGATGATATAATATACGATAATATATAATTATTTTTATACTTTTTTTTTGACGAAAATCAATAATTTTACCTTTATAAAGATCATGGTAGAGAAACAATATTATTTTTCTATATAATAATACTTTGTTAATATACACTATAATAGTATAATACTTCTATCAATTAATTACTGAGAAATTATATTATGTTATTTCTATAGAAATTTCGATTTCATGTATTTAATTTCTTTAAGAGCACTCACACAGGACACATCCCAAGAACTGAAGTGGTAGTTTGTTAGATTTTCCCGTTGTGTACAATAATACAGGGAGAAAAGACTATTCACACGATGAAATCCCTCGAAGTTTATTATCCGGTCAATATTGGAAAGCGTAACAGCTGGCGGCCGATGCACCGTTGTATTATTATATTATTATACAGGATGATCCACTTTGTTTTTTCCGGTGCCCTATGTTAGTTTTACGGGGAAACGTTTCGTACCTCTCTGTACACACACATATATTATTATGGACAGCAGGCCATTCGGTCCATTTAATATAATATTGTGCATTATATTATCATATTATATAGTTCATTTGGTTTCCTCGAGGGAAGAACAACACAGCCTACACTTTAATATAATATATGCATATATATTATGTACATTGTATATTTATTATTATTATTATTGAAAAATAAGCTCCGGCGGCTTTGATCATTAGCTTTTAATAAAAAAAACAACTGTACGTGTGTGTGTGTGTGTGTGTGTTATAACACTTATAACACTATGTATGTATGTATGCATGTATGTATGTGCGTGTATGTATTAAGAGGAAAAACTATAAAACCTAAAGATGATATTTATTTTTAAATCGTACAGTCGAGAATCTTAAATTCTATTGCATTTCGAGAACAGTTTTGAATTTTGATTGAGAATTTAAAAAGTTTCATGGTAACAGATGTATTATATTATAGGCAACGAAGGCTGAATTCGCTACTCGACTTTATCGAAGAAAATCGTCAGCATAAGTTTTATTGTTATCAGTCGTATCTGATTACTATAATCATGCAATATAGATAAATCGCTATATTATAGTTTTTCCACCGCTGCTTTTCACAGTTGTTTTTGGTACTAAGTTTTTAATACACCAAATAAATATGTGTGGTACTCTCATAAAATAGTCATAATTTCATACTGCTGTCTAATACACTAGGTACTCAAAATTAATTCTGTATTCAAATGTGACGTGAAATAACAATGGGAGTATTCCAGATTTTCACATGTTCTAAGAAAACAGCTAATACTATATGTAAACATTAAATATATATATATATATATTATATTTATTAATTTATAAGAATCCTTCATATTATATTAGTATATTATAATTTATTTGTATTCGAAAGAAATATTTTATAGTGTATTTCGTACATATGTTATTATTATTTTTATTATTTATTATTATTATTACTATGATTATTATTGTTATAATAACAATTGTTATTGTTATTATTACTATAAATACAAACACATTGTGTTGCATTTGAATGATTTAAACTTTTATTCGAGAAAAAAAAACAAAAAAAAAGAAATCTTGTTTTTTTTTTCTTTGAACCTTTAAATTTAAATTTTGGTACCTACACTACACACATTGCACATTGTATTTCCGTTTGTTCTTGTTTACTCTTTAAATACAAAGCAAGTACATAAACAGAAGGACACAATTGTTACGCATAATAATATATATGTAAGTCATAAACACATACACATATAATTGTATATAATATACTTTACAAAAATGAATTGTAGCTTTTATGTGAACAATTAACCATAATACAATAAATATAAAAGATATAACCATGTCATTCAATTATTGTTTAAATGCCTACATTTTATTTATGTAAAAGGAACGAGAACGTATAGAAAAAAGGTAGATATATATATATATATATAGCATGGACGTGAACAAGAAAATCAACTTGAGTATTTACTATAATACTTACTATTATCATTTTAATATTATTAAAAATTATTCCTTAAAAGAAAAAAGTACATATTTTTTAATGCTAATTGTTATTTAAAGCAAATCTAAAGTGTTTTAATTACTTTAATTGTTCCTTTTTTTTAAAAAAAAAATTTTCTTTGATCAAAAGTTATTATTGTTCAACAGTTGTGTGATAATATAATATGATTAATTGAGTATCATAATAATACAGAATAGAGATAAATAATATATATATATAAGATTATATATATATTACTTATTATAAAAAAAATAACTTAGGAACTAATATTAAATTTTAAAAATGCATAATATTTTGTATAACACCATGTTTTATTTTTATTTTTATTTGTTTACATTTGTAATCTACGAAATTAAAAGTTAAACTTGTACCTTCCTAACATTGAATTATATTAATTAGTATTATTTATATTATGACATAATAAGAATATAACTACTGACCGTAAAATCGAGATAAAAATAATAATATTATATATTATATATAGCCATATTTTGTTCATTAGGTAATTAACAATAATTATGATAAATTGATACAGCTAAATCAATGCTAAATATTATAATATACTTAGATCAATGAAAAATAGGTACATATAACATCGGTCATTGGCAGTGATGAATTTCTTATATATTTTGTTTTATCTTTCTTTTGCATAGGACATTTTGATATTGAATAATGTCTTTACTATTTAGACACAAAGTTTTGCCATCAAGTCATCAATATGTGACACAAAGATCGATAGACAAAATGGAAATAAAATTACTGAGGGATAATATAAGGTATACACATAAATCCATGATCTTATATAACAATTATTATAAAGTAATTAACCAAAAAAAAGTTAAAAATATATTCATATGAAATTTAAATGTTCAGCTAAAAAAATCATGACGGTCAATTTAAAAACAATGTAGTTCTTAGAAATCGAATAGAATATAACAATTCGATAAAAATTGAATTTAAAGAATCTAAAAGAATATTAATCTAATTGATATTTTTTATAATGATTATTAATCAAGGCTTTGAATATTCTATATGATTGTAGTAGTGATGGTTTTAACGAAAGCGATACTACGGGTAATTCTTTCCCTCCAACTTACTAGGATTTTGTAATTCCTTTTAATATTAGATTAATACTAAAAAATAATAATTTATGGCAATTAGTTATTAACGAGAAATATTTCAAAGTATAACAAGAAAAAAAAGTAATAAGCACTATAAGTCAGACTTTGACAAAAATAAGAAAAATATTTATTTTTTTTCAAATTCTACTGGTTTAAACTATTAATGGGTAGCGGAATACTATAATTCATACCAATGCATGTATATGATTATAAATGATATGATTAAGAAAATTATCAAACAAGCTGTGTGATGTACAGACATAAACTAGAATACATATATAACATTACTTATCTTATAAAAATTTAACCTTTTGCATATAGTATTATATCAAACGAAAAATACGAACACGCAAACCATAATAGACGAATACAATGTGTGAACAGTATTTTTAAGATTAACTAGAAAAGTCACAATGTTATTATATTTAAAAAGTAGGTATTCACAGTCATAAATACATTAAAATTGCGCTATATGTTCTATTTAATCGAAAAAGTGAGTTTTTTGCATATTATACCAGAAATCAAATACTCTAATTCTAATCTAATACTTATAATTTGGTCATTTTGGTCTACCGATAGTGTTATTTATCTTATATCTGTTTATAAGTGCATAAACCAAAAGTAATAACATAATATAGAACACTTATACCTATAATCTATGTCCAAACGGATACATTTAATATATTTTCAAAAATTCATTACCGACCATTTGCAAATATTCTAATAATATTTGTATACATCTATATATAAATATATAGTCATTCAAACCACCGTACATTATTTATTGAGTATTTCATTAAAATTTTCACATCGTCTTCAATAAATACCTATCATACTCGTAATATTATAATATTTAAGAACTACCTACCTATCTATTAGGTATTTGTATTATTATTTATATTTCAAAGTATATTATATGTAGATATATATCTTTTACTCTTGTTCAATATCGATTACGTACACGCATAATCGGAATTGACTTTTGAATGATTGATAGTTGAATGAGTAAATGTAGACATTTACGTACGGCACGATATTCATTTAACGACTTATTTATACGTAGGTATAAATATACATCATAATAATACGTAGGTTACTGTTATATGTGCGCGTGTGTTTTATTATCATTACGTATATACACACTATAACGACTTACCGCTCGTCTACATATTACACGACAAGTATTATAATCATATGTCATTTCGTATAATTTAAGGTTTGAATTTTTTTCATTTTTTATCCTATGAGCAACCGGTCATGTTATTGTAACGTATATATATTTTATAATTTACATGACCGCGTGCATTGATACATTATTATAAAACTATAATATATTATGTACCCTATTGTTGTTTCGCATGTGTTTGACGTTCTTTTTTTATAATTTGACTAGAACATTGAAAAAAAAAAAGTTGAAACAGTACACATATAGTTATATGTTGAACGAATTATAATACCGTTTGACTATATCGGTACGACGCAAGTAGAATTATATTATGTTTTAGACACATATTATAATACCGGAGTATGATTCGAAATTTTAAATTTTTTTTCTCAACAGTACAGCGTCACGACAGACTTGTCTAAAACATAGTCTACGAGTGAAAGAATATTTACCACACAATTCGTTTTTTATATCTCTATCATTTTTCAGAAAATGTGTACTCTGCCCTCGCTACAGATAGTGACACCTTCCGCGTGTAAGGCACGACTGCGTCACGAAAGCGACCGCTAACTACTGATCTGATCCCTCGTCTTAGTCACGCCGATGTATATAGAATATAATATAATACTCGCACGCATAATCCTTATAATAACAATATGCGAGACGCGTGCATATGACACGCGACGGCCGATGTTATAATATTATTTTTGTTATTATTATTATTATTATATTGTGTAAAGTATAATAATATATGGAAAAAATTTGATAGGACAAAAAATAAAAATAAATCGTACAAAACTTTGTGGACGTATAGAATATACATTAAAAGTGTAGGCGTCGACGAATATACATATATGTTGTATATATATTATATATATGAGGTGCGTGTGAACATATATATATGCGTTATACATAAATTACATTGAATATACCTGATATTATATAATATACCTACCGTTCGCGTAGGTTTATGCGTGCGCGCGACGTGTCCTTTATGTATATTTCATACTTATTTTCCGATTCTTTTCTACGCACACAAAAGGAAAACACCTATGTGTATAATTAAATATATATATATATATAAGTACGTTATACACTAGCCTCCAACCCCGACTTTCTTGGCGTAACTTTTCGTCGGACGGACAAAAGACCGATCTCTCAGCCGTTCCTCGCTTCACACAATACCGCCTTATACATCCACTGCAGTTCAAAGTGATTATATATTATATACAGGCGTATTTGCCCCATCACCGTGTAGGTATGTACGCAATATTATGGTATATACCGCGTGGTGTGCCAAAGAACGGTCGCTATAATATACGGTTACCACGGGCAACAGAGACTCGCTGTTTCGCAATACAAAGCGCTCGGAAACGAGGAAAAAAATTAACGATAACAATTAATAATGGCAATAATAATATAATATTACGCGCATCGCGGTGCAGTGCACCCGACCCGTTTAATTACGACTTTGAACCCGCGAGAAATGCCGGCGCAAAATAAATGATATATAGCGACTTATTGTTCTGGTCCGCGGCGACGCGGTAATAATATTATATTATACCAACAGAAAATATTAATGTGTATTGTAATTTTGGTTGATCGAGGTTTGGGATTGATGGTATAATAGGGAAAGTGGTGGAGTTGGTGGACAAGAAACAAAAGCCAAAACCTCTTAAAAAAAAACCACAGCCGTCAACCCTCTCCCTGAATAAAATCGCGTCTCGAAATAATTACCATTATCATTAAACTTAAAGTGCATATATTATGTACAGACCCTAAATTGTGGGGTGTTTCACCGAGCATGCTCACCCCGTTATTTTGTTTGATAATAAATTTATTCAAACTGTTCTTTGGAATTTCCAAGTATGTATAATTCTTAAGGACCATAATTTCAATTAATTAAGTTTTTTTATATGTTTTATTAAAGAGTGTCTCATGCGATAGTGACTTATTTTTCTCGAATTAGCACTAACATTTTTTTTATTGTAGGTACATGTTTAAGCAAATTATTTATTTATTTTTTAATAATATTTATGTATACTTACAAGAAAACTCCAAACACATATTATCTAAGTCGTTATAATATTAAGAATAATAGTTCTTAAAATGTAGCTCATGTAAATGGGAGAATGTATATAATAATATAGATTCAACCAGAAAAACAACACAAATTATGCATACAAAAAACTAAAAAGTGATTATTTTATTAGTGAACAGTCATTATTCCATCAAGAATTTTTTTTACACGTGATTCTGAATTTTTACAACACCATTATTTTTTTTTCAAAATCACATTGATTGAAAGAATCACTTACAACTTTTAATACGGTTCCCTATAATATATTTTATCATCTAAACTGCATTAGAATCTAAACTTAAAATTATAAAATGTGATAGGACTTTTCGACGTAGGTATAAGATTAAACAATATTGAAACTGTTGATTTTCATTTTCAAACACAAAATACTTTAAGTTCCGATAAAAAGAATAAAGTCACGACAGACGCTCTACTAAAGTTGTGGTTCACTACTCGGCTCGTCCATACTTTAAATTATCATATTTATAAAAAAAAATATATATACATTATACATATAATATTACAATAAAATAATTTATATTATGAAATTAAAATACGATAGGGATTTATAAGAGTTATAGTCTATACAGATAGTATATTATATTACAATTAAGAGTGGTATAACATTTTCAAAAAAAGTTAATGCGTCTATAACATCTATGGCCCATACGACTACCTTAATTTAAGTATTCAAGGGTGGTTACCAAGTGGATTCATAAACGCGTTGAGGTATCGATAAGTATTATTTAACTAATATATTATAATTAACGCCTAATAATTTTATCAATAATGCAATAATATCACTCCGTCCTCCGACAAACGTCGTACCATTGAACACAACGACTTCGAACATAAACCAAGTTTAGAGTGTTAATGGTATATTAAAATATACGTTATAAGCAAGCCCATCATAATACTATATGTATATATATGTACTTTTACAAATATGAGCAAACGGAGTGCGCTGGTCTGAGTTACTTTCAGTGATTTATGTCACCCTTTCTACACAAGCCACCGTCACCACTAAACGATATATGGTTACGAATAAAATGTATTTTTGTGTATCCACACACAAGGTTTCAGTCGTGAGGTGACTTTAAAAAAACAACCGTGTCCATATGTGCAAACATATTATTATTATTATTATTAAATGTAGGTACCTATTTATATATATACACGCGTTTGCTGGATTTCTGTTATTTTTCCAAACATCACCACGTCGCCGCAGTGAATTTTCAATGATCGTCAGTCATTTCACTGTTGTGTAAACAACGAACAAAAACCAAATCTTCTTTACATCTGTACACTCTTTCCCGGTAAAAGGCCGCAGCCCGTATAGTCATCATCATTATCGTCTACATCATCACAGCCGTCCAAACGGTATAATATAAAATATAATAATAATATTATGCTCGTTTACACACGCCGCATCGCTGCCAGTGTACAATATATTGTATGTACTCGTGCGCCACTCTGCCGACACGATATAACATACAGGATGATTCACAAAATATGATAAGCCAAAAAGGCTACAATAACGCATAGTTGTTAAAAACCTGATTTATAAAATGTTCAACTACCTATTAATAACGACCGTATTCTTAAATGCTTGAAATTTTTTATCCAATAGAGATACAAACTTCTCGTTATCAAATGACAACTATCCTTTTCTATTGAAAATTATTCATCGATTGTATATATATATTTTTTTTTAACATTTTGACGTTTATTTTTGAATTTGAAAATTTGGACGACTAATGTTTGAGATAATTAATTTTATGTACTGATAATAATTGGTTAAAGTATTAAAAGTTTGAATGATACCGGTAGCTGTGGTTATTTAAACGTTTTCATAATTAATATTAATATCAGCTTAATAATCTGTCATAATTTATAATTTTCAAAAATTGTCAGGGTATAATTAAATCTAAATCCAATATTGCATATACTTTAATAAAACCATTTAAAAAGACTTATATTCTTAGTATAAACATTTTAATAACTGAGGAAAAACTCATTTATATATTGAATTTGGTATACATCAGCATTAAAAAATATATATATAGTTACTCAATAATTTATAGCAAAAAACAAAAGTTTGTATCCCACACTCCTTATGCCTAGTAAATTCCAAGAATTTTCGAGCATTGTATTTAATACATTAAAAATTCCATAAATCAAAACTTAAATAAGTGTATCACTCTGTATATCATTGTGCACGCGCATGGTATATAAAACAGTTTCCTGTTGGGATTTCGGTGCACCACGGGACCACACGCGAATCGACGATGGGAAAAACAAACCACCCGTCGATGTATTTTTGTTTATTTACTTAAAAGAAATATAATTATTCTTGACGAAATTCATTTTCATGGTAATCATCAAACCCTAAATAACATGCCACGGTCTCGGGGCGGTCGGCGTACACTCTAGACGCGATTTTTCTCCGTCACGTTCCGACCACACGCGCGTGAATCGATTCAAATGCGAATATGTACGCGTTTATAAACTGAGGGAACCATAAATTTCGTTCATTCGATTGAAACAAAAGCAAAAAATAAATAAAACAAAAATAGGGGAGGAAAAAGTTTAGAGTTGAAAAAAAACAACCACAATCATAGAAAAATACATA
>VUJU01001474.1:11929-56571 GCA_009835225.1 Aphis craccivora | reverse complement strand
TTATTATTAAAATTATTTTTGTTTAACTAAATAAAACTATATATTAAAAAATACTACTTTTCGTAAAACTTTTTTTTTTGACGAATTTCCTATTTTAAACTACTCTACTAATGGAAACTGCATGTGTTACATTAAAATGTAACTTTCAACAAGAAAAATTCAAATATACTTATAAAAAACATACAAAAATGAATAAAATGCACCAAAAATACTAAAAAATGACCGTAAAGCATAAAATTCCCTAAAAATGCAAAAAATGCAAAATAAAAATTGTACCATTAAATTCTATACTTCGTGAATCAAATTTCTGTATAGACGAGCATTAAATGTGAGCATTAGAAAAAAAGATGCAAATGCATCAAGTTCCGGGCCCTAATTATTATTATTTTAAATTATTAAGTGTACATAATAATTAAAATTATATATTAAAATGTTCATATTTTATAATCTAATGTTCCTTAGACTTTCACGTGTTATCGTTAGATCTACTGTTAAAGTATCAGTGTATATGTCAAACATTTGATCTTTATTACATTTATATAAATGAATTCAAATAAATATTATTAGAACAATTATTTATTTATTTATTTATAAAAAAAATAATATTTTCATTTTATTTGATATTCTTCAAAATGATAAACGTGAAATCGGTAAATAAACATAAAATTCTCTACTGCGAAAAAAAGGGTTGCAGTGTAAATAAGAATTAATACAATTTGAAGTACAGATAGAAAAAAGAAGGTAAAATTAAGAGGGGTTTTGATAATCCAATTTGACCATTGATGGGATCATAAGGCCTGCTAATGACAGGATCGGTCGACTCGCTGTAAATTAAGTGCGTCTCGGGTGCTAGTATGCTTTTTTTATGATACCATAGTATGAGTAAAAAAAAAACCGTTAGCCATTACCACTTACCAAACGATAAATAAGTATACCCATTCTATAGAAAAGTGTAAAATAAAACTTTAGTCGACGATCGTTACTAGATTTTCTATTTCATTGCCATAGTATTGCGACCTACATATATATATCTATTATCTATATATTATATATGTAACTAACTCACCTAGTATGAACATGTGTCTAAAAAATTAATGATGACTGAAGTTGAAAAATTGAGTTAAAAATTGTGTCGATGTGTTATAACGAGATAAAAATAATTATTGCTTGTCACGTTTTCGATTAGTTTTTCGTACTTACATTTATATTACATGACATTGCCAAAAACATCACGTTAGCTAATTTTAATTTTTTTTTTTTATGTATCAATCTATATGAAATTTTTAAGTATCAAATTGATCGATTTTGATTTAATTACAATTCATTGTGACATATTATAAACAAAATATTGTAATATTTCAAAAAAAAGTTATTAAATATTTCAAATCATATTCTCATTTATATTAAACAATTTAACCGTAGTATATTTTTTTCTTTAATTAAAAAAAACTTGACTCCCGATTTTTGCATTTTTTTATTGAATTTTCCAAATGCAATGAATAAAAATAATTGAAAAACAAAATTTGAAACACCACAACATAATACTATTATAATATTAACTCTTTACTCACTGAATTAATTTTGATTTTCTGAACAAAGTGAGGATAGACAAATTCGTTAGTAATTGGTTTATTTTTGTACAATATGTATATCAATCATCATATTCACCCAAAATTGTTGATTTATATCATAGTTTCCATGTAAAATTCACTTAACTTTGATTTTTTTTTAAATTTGATACTCTTTATAATAATATATAACATAAAAAATGTCTGCCTTAATTATATTTTGCATTACTTATAATGATGATTTATTTTGTTTGAATTGAATAAATTGCAAAAAGTAAAATTTCAATTCATTAGAATTTGAAATTCATAATAGTAGATGGTAAACTCTTTAGTCCAGAAGTTTTCATAAAATTAATTACACTTTAAAAATCCAGGTATTCACATTCAAATTTTTTCTCAATTGAACAATAATAATATTTCGACAACTTCAACTAAGACGAATTGTATATTCTTTTTAAATTCGCTTATAGTATGTAACTTAATCTATTATCTATTATTATTTATTCTTTTATCTATTACTATATTTTTTTTCTTTTGATAATTATTCAGATATACAAAGTACTAAACATATTTTAAATAATAATTGAATTTCAAATAATTTGAGGAAATATATTTTCAATATTTTTTCACGTCCAATAATATATTAATAATATTTAAGTACTATCAAACTTTTATTTTAATCAATTAAATATCAAAATTTTAAAGATAGTATCATTTAATATTTTATCAATATTTAAACATGTAGATATATCTTATTATGCATACAATTATCACATTATAATTATTCTTTTATATTATAAATTTGTATTATAATTAAACGAATTTAGAACAAAATTTGCCTACAACAATTCAAATACACAAACTTAAATGCAAAATATTTTATAAAAAATTATTTACATATGAAATTTTACCGTATAACTTCCAAATCAACATTATTACATGTGAATTCGCTTAAAATAAACACGAAATAATCAAAATTTCATCTCTATAGTATGGTTAATATATGTACTATATATTTTTTTATATAACTTATTGCTATAACTTTTTCATAAACATCAACGCTTTAAAAATAAAATAAATAAACATATAACTCAATCATGTTATATTAAATAAATCTAAGTACCTGTTTTACAATTATTCATAAATAAAATATTTTATGGATAAAAGTATAATATATACTGATTTGAATAAATGGGGTAAGAGAAACAAGAATGGATGAATGAGAGCACTTCTAAAAAATTAAATTAATAACTTAAATAAATCAAACATAAAACATTCGTGATCCGCATACAGATGTAACTATATTTTTCGTTTACCCTTTAAATTTCAGCGTATAATAATATGAATACAGATATATGTATTATAATAATATTATTATGAAAATATCTTAGCTTAAATAAGATTTGTTATAGTATACGTCTATAACTACAAAAAAATATTAGTTATTTCAATTAAAAGTAAGATGTTTTAGAAAGTACTCTTATTACTATCGTTATGCCATAGTTCATAAATATTTTAATTTATAATAATTCATCTAATTAAATCAAATAAGTAAATAATAATCAAACATGTACCTATGTTAAATAGATGTATTACATTTTTAATTTTAGAATTATAAAGTCATAATATAAGAATTATAATTATAAATTTCTTTAAAAATTATATTTTACTTTTAACATTAGTTTAACATCAGAATTACATACTGACATACGTGAAATAATATACAAACCAACGTTTAATATTGTGAGACGTGTAGTTGTTTGTTATAAGACCAACTTCAAATTCATAACTAGTAATCAAATATATATTATTTCTACCCAATACCCTAATAATAAAGTATTTTGATTAAACTATATAAAACACAAATTTTTGTAATGAATTAGATACCTATACAATTTAAAACTTGCCTTGGTATAAAAGGTTCTCAAATAAAATAAAATTCCTATTTACCAACAATTTTATGTTTTTGTACAGAAAAAACCACCCACTTCAAAGATTATAAATTAAGATCAATATTTTCCAAAATGTTTAAACTATTCGGATGACCGCCAAAACATCAACTTGTATGTATAAATATTAATTTTGAAGTTTCTTATAAAGTAAATAGAGATTATAAATATAAAATTGCATGTAATAATGTATAGTAAAAATAGTAATTATTATTAAAATTACAAATTGGTTGAATATAAATAATCGTTGGAACTTAAAAATAATTGAATTCAGCAATTTGTTTAACTAAGTATGTTGGAACTTTAAAACCTCATTTCTTAATGATATACAATTATTGTTATCATTATACCTACTGTCATCATTTTCAATTTAATTGTCTTTCTCAAATATAGTTATACAATATTTATTCATTCATTTACCTAATAAGTCGTTGCTATAATATGTATAAATCAAAATAAGTACAATATCTGTTAAAATAAATTCAAATAAATTATTAATCATTGACATAAAATACATAAAACATTAATTTAATCAACATTACAATATATTTAAAATTACTTCAAAAGATAAAAAAAAAGTATAATCTAAATAACTATCATTGTTTAAAGACGCGTTTACAATAGTTGAATAATCATATCAATTTAAATAATAATATCAGTAATAACAATAAAGTAGTTAGCACATCATCACTAGTACAACTTAGAAGTTTCAATCTTTTTTACTCGTAAACTGAAATTGTATTTAAAAAATCTTAAACTATAAATATTTATAAATAACAAAACATCCAAAACATTTTGAAATTTTTGATATGGTTAGAAAATACTAAAATAAAATATACATGGTATAACTGTCAAATTAATTAAAACAAAAAAACAAAGTCGATTTTACTTAAACTTATTTTGCATTAAATATCCAAATTTCTCTAAAGCAAGAACCCTCCTCCCCCCAAAAAATAGTATCTACTTGATCCAATTTACTACAATTAACCACACTCAAAGTTAATGAATAAAATATTTTTACTGCTCTTCTAAAATTGAGTTAAAGATATTCATTTTAAAACCAATTTAAATGTAATTATGACAGTAAAGGACGTCACACGTGTTTGCAATTTCGACAAATTTAGAAACAATATAAATTCACTTTATAAAATTGAATATACGTTTTACAATATTTAAAATAAATGTCTACCTATGAAGTATAAAAATTTCACAGAATGTAGTATGACAAAATATAGCTTTTTATCTCCACTCAGAACCTAAAATTTAAACTAAAATGATAGAATATTTTTCTAAGAATATACTTATGTAAATTTACGCAGCATGATTTTACTATATTTTATGTAAAACAAAAATAGATAAAAACAAAAAAAAAAAGAAGAATATTGATGTTACATTGTTGCACACTACATTTTTTTTCGTAGTTCATTTCAAATTTAAAAGGTAAAAATCCAATAATACTTTTATGTAACTATTACTGTTTAGAATTCAAGTAATAAAGTTGTGTGCACTATTATCAACAAAACTATTCCATTGGTTCGATTTTCAACACAACATTTTTATTGAATTCAAAATATTTTTAGTATTTTTATTTATCACAGCAGAAAGTTAATAATAAATTAAGTATTTGCTTTTAGTGTCTTAAGATAATGTAACAAATCACTGTACAACATAATACTCAAAATTGCACTAATAATAATCTTTATGTATATAATATAAATAATATACATAGTCTACATAGAAATTTCAAAAATGATGAAATAAAACATGAGATTCATAAAAACTTTAATCTATATCAAAATTAAAAAAAATGTATTTCAGTGTATTGGGTAATAACCAAAATTAAAATAATTATGAACCATAAAGAATAGAATATTGTGCTGTCAGTTTCCAAAAAAAGTTACGATTAGGTAGTTCCTGAGATAAGCCACGCACATTGCACATTGTACACTTTAAAAAGTCATCATGTACGTATAATATATATATATTATTCGAAGAGTCGAAAACATGAAAATATTTGGCTATAGAACCCTAAGGGACAATAAATTTTAAATCCAGAATAATAAATAAAAGTCAGATGGTTTAGGAAACGATTGTAGGAGGTTTTTAGATCTTGGCGATTCATATATTTTTATATCCGCCCATAAACCCAAACTTTTTGAGCTTCATAAAAACTCTAATGCCGAAAAATACTGTTTTCAATATTTCTATATAATATATATTAATAATAAAAGGTTTAGCGTAATCAAATAGATGATAGACTGACATTTATTAACAAATAACCATCATATTTCAAGATTTATAATTAAATTCTTAATTTTTACGAAATAGCATTTAATATTTCATAAAAAAAAAAACACTGTTTAATTCTTCAAAATAAATACAACAAAACGTGTTAAATAATTTATTGCAATTATTGCAGTTATTGTATTACCATTTAACATTTAAATTATTAAAAAATTTGTTAAATTATAATATATTGTAAAAGCCATATTATAATTACTATGCACTGAATATATGAATTCGAAATCAATGTAAAAGATAAAGAAAAAAATTACTTGAAAAATATTTTATTAAAACAGATTTACTAATTTAATTTAAAAAACAAAATACAATAACAATTATTCCAAAATGGTTCATTTTTTAATCTGCTATACTTTTATAAAAAAAAATCGTTGAAACGATTGTTTTATATTTTTTCAATTTAAATTCTAATTAGTAATTATTTTTTTAACTTTAGTAAAGCAGACGCTAAAACAATTATTTAGTTTTTTTTTATATACATATATATAAAAATAATAACAAGGAAAACTTATTTTTATATTTAAGAATTTTTTTTATTACATTCAATATTTTTTGTCAACAAAATAAAATAAAATATTTCAATTAGGAATATGATGATATTTTACAAAAATCATCATTTAACTTATGTATTATATTTTACTATAATAAAGGTTTGTATTATTTTTAATTTTATGTTTTATATCACATATATTATACTAAATGCTACAATAGCTAATATAACACTATATCACTATATAACGATTTTAATTTTTAGCTATATCTCGGAGGGATGAATGTATTGATTGAGTATATTTTTTTATGCACAGAATAAGTAATCATAAAATATTTTGATTTTCAAAAATTATGGTGGTTCTGATATAAAATTAGATCTTGTTTGTACTTTGAAGTGGTGGAAATTAAAAAAAAATTCTAGGACCTTTATCAAAATGAAATGAGGAAAAACGAGAATTTTACGTAAAACCAATTCATGACAAAGTGGATTTTGTTTTTTTTTTTTTTGTTGTTGTAACTCGAGAACCAATGACCGTAGATTTATTTATTTATTTTACTAGACCTAACCATTCACGAGGATATATGAAATGTCTACTAAATGTTTATATTAGTGTTTTTATTAACAATAGCATTTTTTAAATATATCGATAACTTTTAAGTTATTTATAAGTATGAGAAATTTTTTATTTTTTAATTCTTTTTTTTTTATGTATAAATATTATTCGTTAGGTAGAAATGCTTAACAATTACAAATACAAAGTTCCTCATAAGGAATTTTAAAAATCTATGGACACAACATCTTCTTTATAATAGCATTTAAAATTTCAACTTACAATTTTAACAAAATTCATCAAAAATTTTAAATCACAAATTTAATTTTACGTATTTTTGTCAATTTTGTCGAAATTCCTCAAAATCACAAAAAAATTAAGACTATGTTGAAGTTAAAAATTCATCAAAACTTTTATTCTTAAATCCAAGTTTTGAACATTAAATTCAAAATTTCTCATAAATAGTTTGTGCTGAACTGAACTTTTAGATTTCTTTTAATATATTATTATATATTTATACTACGAATCTATTTTTAATGTCATGGGGATTTACAGAAGGATTTTATTACATTTTGAATTATAAAAGTTAATATTATATGGTTTAAAATAATTTATAATATAGTAATATATAGTTTATATTATGGTAATTACTACAATATTTTTCGGAAAAAATTATATCAACCTACTCGTATACTAATAGTGAAATAAATAACTTTAATAGCTGTAAAATATATTACGTAATGTACTTAGTGAATATTATGCTAACAGACAACTCCACTCAGAATCGTTTTTCGTAACTTTAATATATCATTGAATTCAAATTTAACACATCCATAATAGTGACAGCCTTGACACTTAATGTATAGCAGAGCGGTACTCACATGACTATCTTTTTTTTTAATTTATTTTTATTTAATTCATAGCTTCAGATACTTGAAATAAATTTATTCATAAAAACAAAAATATATTATTTTAGAAATGAAAATTATTATTAATATTCTTTTTATTTTTGTTAATTAAAATGGTTAAACACCTAGTCTTACAATTACAATTTATTGTGAACGCAACTCTGCTTCAGAATATAGTATATACTATTATCCTAAGACAAGGTATAATCAAAAAAAAAACTATTTACCTGGTGTTTGTACCCTGGCGGGATTATTATTTTACTGACAGTTGTAATGAGTTACTAAAAGTTGTTTTTTATTTCACTATTCATACCTTTAATAAATATAAAAAAAAAAAAAACAAAATTTTATTTGATTTAATACTTCTTTAGAATAATTATATTTTTTATACAAATTAACATCAATGAAAAAAAAGTTTAACAAACTTTTCCTTTATTTATGGATAATTTTTAAATTGGTAAACGTTGCCATGATTTTATGGATTAACGCAAAGATAAGAGATAAAAACAAAAAAACCTTCCTTTATAAATACTAATGTTTTAAAACTTTAACACTTATAGTCATAACAATCTTAATTTGTTTTATTTATTTTTAAATTTGAATGTCAATCAAAATATTTAACAAAAAATCTTCAATTTGTACGAATATTATTATTGTGTAATTTATTTTAAGTTGAGTAATATAGATACAATTAATAACTAAACGCATTAACCTAACCTAACGCGTTGATTCTAAATTAAATGTATTTTTAGTAAACTTAAATGTTGAAAAGGATTATTTTAATTTACTCAACCAACATAATAAAATAATTATTTGTCTAACCTTTCCTATTTTTAAGTTTTCAAACATAAGTTTACATATCATATATCTACTCTATTTATGTCCATCTTTTCGGTAGTTTTCGGAATATTGTTACTAATTTACGATTTTTGATTTGATTATCAAGTAGATAAATATTATTCGTAACATTATTACAACTATACAATGTTATTATTAATATTTAAGTACTTAATATATATTACGTCAATCGCTTAAAAATTAAAATATTTAATTTATTTAAGTTTCTTCACATAACTAAGTTTTAGGTGAAAATGTTATTTGTATAATTGCTTTGAATAAATTAAAAACCTAATCAAAAATTAAAAAACAAATTAAACATAACAATGTGCAATTAACTATCTAGTAAAATAAAAATAACTTATTTTAAATAAAACTATTAACTTATATTATTATGTTTTATGAGAACTCAATGATTATTGAATTTCATCAACACCCTTTTTCCATTTGAACAGCAAAACATACAAAAACGGTTAGCCCAACGAATATTAAGAAAATCGACAATTTGAATAACATGCTTCAGCCTAGGATATATCATCCATATATCATGCATATAATATATTTTTTGTGCTTCAGCTGCTCAATGTTTTCTATTATAGCATTGTAGTCGGTATCCAGGAAATCGTATTTTGATTCGGACGTCTACTAATGTGGTTCAAATGACCCTGCTGATCTCCGTAGTCGTTTGTATAGATTTTTCACCCTTCCCCGAATGTTTGTCGGCAAAAGTGCACCAACCTACGCCGATTTCTTTCTAAAATATTGAAGAGCCATCCTATATTAGAAGATATAAATATAAACAGATTATGTTATAGCATAGATAATGGCTTACATTAATGTGTGTTGTTTTTGTCTTTAGTCACATTTTAGATTCTGAGCGAAGTGATGAACGTATTGATTTTAGAAATATGTGCTTTTTTATGTCTGTGTACATGATAAATAAACGATAAAATGATGTATTACTACTTGAAACTATTAAGCATTTTAATAAAATATATTACGATTATATTATTCGTGTCATTCTACGATGTATTGCCTTAAACTTACCTATAATAAGTCATACGCAATACTTTTTGGTAAACGTTAGTTTAACCAATTGAACCTATCGAATTAAGAAAGTATAAAACTATCAAATAGATTATGATTCATTCATCTCTCTTGTTTAGAATATTTTTCGTTGTAAAATTATTTATGGCTGAAATCAAATTGAACACTTCCATTACAAAATGTACTGTTCAATAACTCAGACTTAGTCATTATTTGCATAACAATAATATATATGCAAAAACATGTTTTTTAATTTTTTTTAAACATTGTTTTTTGAAAAAGTTTTATTAAAACATATAAAATGTTTAATACATTTGCACCAATAAAATCTATGAACTTTGATCAGTAAGTATGATAATATTATGGTATCAAATTTCTAATCATGTTATAAATTTTAATGTGCTATAGTACTTTAGGTTTTAAGGTAATTCAACAAACAAATTGTTATTAACTTTGTGATAGTAAGTAGATATTTAAATTTATATTAAAATACTGATTGCCTATACAACATTCATGTTATTGTCAAGTAGCAATCAATACTAATTTTTATTGAAAAATTAACATCTCATACTGTAAAATATTATGTATTTAAACATTCCATTACTAATAAAAAAAAACATAGGTAATTAAATAACACAAAGAAAAAAATCAATTTTTATACTTATAAGCATTACCAAAAAACAGTATCTCAAGGGTATATTTTTCTTAATTATAAAAAAATAACCTAAGTTATAGAGATAGTATCATTGTAACCCTATGTATAACAAAGCGATCAACTAGAACTACTTCCGTTATCTAACAAAATTTTATTGGTTCATTCACGCAATCGAAAAACAATCTATCCCATTAGATAAAAATACCATAATAATATACGTATATATGATATTGGAAGGATCTGAGCCATGTATCCCCATAAAAAAAACCATTTAAATCCATCCCAAAAAAGGGAAATAAAATAAATATATATATATATTCTTTGAAACAAAATTTAAAAAAATCATATCGAATGGTTATTGTAGTTATATTTATGATTATTCATCCTGTCTTTTACTGTCAATCATAGCAAGAAAACAGTTTTTAAATTATTTACGACTATGCTTAAAAATATTGACTGGTTCAAGTTAGTAAGTAAAAGGTGTATATTATAATATACATTATTATATTTTTTTTTTAACATCAGTATTACTAACTACATAGTGTCATAGTACATATATACATATAATTCGTTTAAATACTTTTGCACTTGGATAATAGTTTCTTGGGCTTTTCAAAAAAAACTCTTTCGTGGTTGTAACGGTATAAATGTTTAGTACGTATACAGTATACGCCCATATTACTTACGCATACATCATAAATATTATGAATTATTTATGCTTGATTCTAATGTTTCAACGTAGGTACACATTTAAATATTTTGTAAGACAATAGTTTTTAATACATTTTTCCCTGAAACATTTAATTATGCGATAGTAGGTAATATAATAGTTGATGCATTTTTTCAGTTTTCTACACGATGGACTGTTTGTTAATGTTCAACCAGGGTAAGTTGCAAAAATGATGAAAAAACAAGGACACCCAGATTCAATGAAAATTAACCGGTAACGACTTTTTGAGAATACAGACGGAACGTCACAATGCAGAGCAGAGGGTATGAGTTTAAAATGGACTAATTAAGAACGGGCGTGAATATAGAGGTAGCCAACATTTATTTTTGACAGCATTATAAATGGAAATTGTCTCCTATTGAAAGGAGGCGACTGTTTAAATTTCCAATTAATTTATGCAATATATATTTATACATGAATATATTATACTATAAGAACGGTGCAAATATCTTGGAAGTATTATTTATTTCATAATTATTGTAATATTGATGATAAGGTATAATATTATATATTTAAATAGATGGACACACATTGCATACTAATATTTGAACATTTTATTACGATCATGGAATGTGTATTATAGTTAGTTAAATTAAAAATACAATATTGTATAATGCAGATGTATTTTAGCATGTGATATTATAAGGTACAACTTAAGGGTTAAATATAATTGATTTGTCTCTCTCTAGCTGTCAACATAATATTTTCGTATAATATACATAAATAAACTGATAAACACGTAATTTTAAAGATAATAAAAATAAAATAGTTTGAAAGTTCAGTATGTTTTTAAGTTAAGACATAATTGTAGTTCATATTATATTATATAAGATCATTTACAATTTTTAACCATACATAGAAAATACTATACCTACCATTTATCGCAAGTCATTACAATCAAAGCATACTTTGATTTACTTCAATCTACGTTAAATGAAATTTACACTCTAAGTGTAAATGATTTCGTACCCAACCAAACCCATGTATAAATGTTTTTGAATTGTCAAATGGTTTTTGATATATTATAACCCATTCTAAAATTTACGAGTAAACATGAAATTTATTTTACCAGAATAAAAAATAACTATAAATGTAGTTTTTGGCACTGAACCTATTTGAATCTTTTGATAATACTGTGTTTAATATAATGCATAGATTTTTTTTCTTTTAAGTGTTGAAACGCTTAAATAGAAGATAAAAAAAATTTTACTTACAATTATTTTAAGCTACAAACACATTAAAATAGTACATAATATTCATAAAATATTACATAATATTTAATTATTTATAAATTAGAAGTAATTAAACATGTAAATCGTAATGTATTTTTATCATAACAGAATTTTAAAATAATTACGTTAAGTATCATTTATTTAACTATAATAAAATTAATTGTTATAGTTATAAAATTTAAATCTAATAGAGCATTAAATTATATATAATAAAATTGTTATATACTTATAAAAACTCCTAAATTAAAATACCTAATAGAAATTTACTTGAACTCTAAACACAATTGATTGTAGTATCAATATAAACATAAATATTCATATAATGATAATATCCATCTAATACAAAACAATTTATTAATCTGTGAAATAAAAAATCAAATTGAATCAGTATTTGTCTATAGGTAAAAAAAAAATGTTATATTCTAATATACATAATATTTTAGTGCTTATATTTTTTAATGGTCGTAGCTTCAGTCTTCTTCATATATTTGGCTTTTACATAATTTTTATCAGTGAAGACCAGTATTTCTTTATTTTTAAGCAAAGTAAACTAAATTAATAAATAATATAAAGTAGTTAATTTCAGTTCATATAAACTCCATTTTTTAGGTATCAATAATAATTAATTTTTGAAAAATAGTTTTCTAGATTAAATATTAAATTTTAAGAAAAGAGAACACAGCATTCTATCATAATTCAGCATAAATAAAATATATTTTATGACACATTTATCGCTCAACTATCTAGTTACAACGTATTATAAAATTATTCTTACATCCAAACTATTAATTATTATATCAAATAAAAATTTTAAAATAGTTTTATGTTCTAGGATTATAAATGAAAAGTCAAAAATAAATTTTAACTGTTAAAAAGTTATGTATTACTTTTATTATAACATAATAAATATTGAAATATTTTTGAAACTTTTGATAAGTTCAAATTAAATTAGTTTTTATACATGCATTTTATATATATATATATATATTATTATTAACAAAACTTCACTTATATTCTAAAAAATTAAAGAATCTAAGATTAAATTTAATAATATTATTAAAACAATCAATGAAACAAAATTAGCTTAAAGCTTAAATAGTTTAAATTCATAATTTATACAAAAAGTTCTATTCAAACGTACATGTTTATCGCTGAACCCACAATAAAATATTAGCTTTAACAAGTTCCCAATTCTAAAAAAACGACTTAAATTTCATAAATCATTCCACAGTAAAGAATAATTCAAACAACTTTTCTTAAATAGTTCACTTAAATTTTACTTATCATTAGATTTTCAAATCTCAAAATTGAGTTAAAGTATTTACTCAGTACCTATATATTAAACATTTATAAATCTCATACTTAAAAAAAAAAAAATGATAATTCATATTTAAGTATAGAGATTAGTAGGTTTTTAAATTATATTTATATGCTTATTATGAAATATATAATTTGAAAACACGAAAGTCATAAAACATGGTCATTAATAAATATAAATTATTTGATTTGAATGTTTACATAACTTTAATATAATAATATAACAATTAAATATAAAATATAATTAATCATATTGAAATTACAAATTACTAAGAGTGTTTTTTGTTTGATATTCTTTTTTTTATACTTATAAAATATTTTAATTACAATTTTTAATTTAATTATAAAATTAATATTAAAATAATACAATATTATCCAATATCCATTCATATAACCATATAAGTCTTACAAAAAAATAAGTAAAAAAATTGGAAATAATACAAACAAGAAAGAAGAAGAACGCAGAACAATTATTATTTTAGCGCGATTTTGTATCTCTGCGATTTATTTGTGCTGAATTTCAGTACAGTAGCCGATGTATAGTTCTTTTACAACGTATTAAAACGTGAAGAATGGAAAAGGGAGAAAATGTTTCAGAAAGCATTAGTTGGGTAAAAATGTAGAAAAATCTTTTCAGTAAATTTTCTAACAATCGCTTACAAAAAACATATGGCTAAGTAAACGTTTTATAGTTCTTTTGAAATAAAAACAAAAATAATTTAACATTAACCAATAACTATTCATCTTAACAAAAAGTATCGCATTAAATATTTCTAGAAACGTAATCGAAAATATACCATTTGATTTATTTTATTATTAACATTACAACCGTAATATTATCCCGGGCTTACATCGTGGTTACAACCATCCCCTACCCCGGTATCAAAATATCTTAGAGAACATTTCCTAAAACACACTGACCTAGATCGAAACTACCATCACCGAATTTTAACTTTATATTATCTATACTTTTATTTTTTTTAGTACACTAATTCCTCCTCAATTTCCTACAATAACAACGGTTTACTGTGACATCAGGTACGAACATCAAGTCCAATAAATAACCCAACAACCTAATCTACACCAGGCCACATAATTGTTTTCATCGTAGCAATACATTATCTACTCCGATAACTTCGATTTGGATACTATTCCAACATTCAGACATCGTTCTTTTTCACGTCATATACGTCAAACATCATATTCTACACACTAAGACCAACTATATGTACGCACTAAGTATAAAAATTATTATATTTCCAAAAACAATATAATATGTTAAACTACCTTCACCAATATCATTATTTTCTTTTTATAATTTTCTTATTGTGCATAATAATTGTATTCAAAAATGTATATATTAAACATAACAATCACAATAATAAATGTTTGAAACATTTTATGTTATAATTTTGAAAAATCGGAGATTAAAACAAAAAATCATAACTATTTTTCCTTTAAATATTTTAGTTATTATAATAAAATTTAAAAAATTCTTATCTTAAAGACTTGAAACTATTCTCCATTATGTATGTTATTACTGTTAGCTATGAGCAATGTGATTATACCATGAAACTATTTCGTGCCATTACTAAATACCTACGCAATAACGATTTATAAGTTAATAGCAGTAATTTATAATGTCAAATTAAAATAAATAAATAATAATAATTTATTTATTTATGAATAATAAATAACATCCATAAAAATAGAAACCAATACTCTATCTCGAAATTATTTTCCATGTGATATGATTTATCATTAAATTCAAATGTTATAGATCCATCACAGTGACCACTCAGTAACGAGATATTACACTTAAAACCTACTATAAAGTAGACTAACTTCTAAATTTATTTGATTAAATTTTAACATGATCATTCACAAGTGTATTTATTATTTATTTGACTGATTACGACCAGAACGACTCGATGCATAAGTAAGTAACGAAAATTTAATAATAAGAGGTTAAAATAATAAATCATCATTATTTCCGATAAGACAATAAAATAGACAATACGCAATAGTTGTATTATAATATTGAATAAAAACTGTATATTATGTATGCTGCATTTTATTTTTTGTAGATCAAATAAAAAAAAACCCTTTAGGGATTGTTTCTGAATAGATGCTGTGGATTGTTACGTTAAACGTTTTACGTCGAGGGGACGAGTTTCTACGCGTTGTGTTTGAATTTGTTTCTTTTCGCGATGAACAATTTTCGAAGCGCGAACTGATATCAACACTTCAGTTTTATGCGAGCTTACACATGAAAGTACAATGTATAAAAATGCATTTTGTATACATAACGCGTGTGTAATGGGACGGTCCGCAGAAAAATTACAGTCCCGGAAAATCCGAATTCGAGCGGGTGGTCCTCGATAGACGATAACCATTCTCCGCAGAGAAATATATACATTTTTATTTTTGTATATATTTTTTTAGCTGCAGTGTAACTCCATATTCACTGTGGAAATTCTCCCAATGCAACAACGTATGCATATGGCGCCCACGTCATATAATACTATACCGTCTGTATATATAGTATTTACTATATACTTTATACATATAAATGAATATTCAACGAGAAAACGTCTAAAATTGTTTCTTTCTATATACGTTTACTATAACTACGATAACCCATGTCTATAGTCCGTTGTCCAATAACGACAAACTCAAAAAGGGCGAATGCCATTCCGTGAATTTCACATAATATGTTTTATACTATTAAACGAATATATGTATAATATAGGATAGGTATTGTAGTGTAGAATACTATAATTTACAAGCAAATAAGCAAATAGGTATTTATCATTTTTATGTATCTACATCACTCTTAACAACAGCTATTCTAATAATCTAAAAAAACATACGTATTTAGAAAAACATTTAACCTTATTTTACAAACAAAATGCACGCTTGAAAAACATATTGGAAACGATTAGTTCGCAATAAATTTTTACTTTGGAATAAATTTTAAATGATTTGCGGTGTAACCATAACATTTATTTCTTATTCTGTTCAAATCAAAAACAACAAGTATAATCATTTTATGGATAACTTAATATTTTTAACATTATTGTTTTAATATTTTCTGATCTGAAGTATATTATGATAAGCAATATATTAATAAATAAATAAATTATTCCAAAACTTCAACAATACTTTAATATTTTGTATTGGAATGTCTATAACTGTAATATTTAAAATTAATTCGTTTATACAAGTTATATTGAGATGTTATCTTAAGCAACTAGAAGTAAATCCTTTATTTCTTACCTAATAATATGTGTAATTATATTTTTAGTGTCACTAATTATACACGCATTTCTCGCATTAAACAGTAAAAGATTTTAATCAAACATTATATTAACATAAACACACAATTACCTTCAAGTTTAATATATTATAAGTAATCATGATATATTTTTGCACAATTAATCGTTGATATATTAGAACCATCAATATACAAACTTGAAACGTGATTTGTTTAGTTTGATTTAGATATTTTTGATAAAATATAAAAACATTTAAGAACTAAAAAATATTGCAAGATATTTACAGATGCATCTATAAATGTAAATGAATTAGACAAATAACATTGATATAAATGATTAAAATTGTTTTAGAAGTCGTTATTTTGTATATTAAAATTTGAACTTAGACGTAAAAAAGATAATTGATAAAAAATAGGATTTTTTTGAAAGCCAACAATCTGTAGTTCATCGGATGTTTCTTATGTGTCTTATAACAAATTTTTGTTTAATAAAATAAATAAGAAATAGAACATTTTCAAACAGAAATATACCTACATGTTATCTAGTGTAAGTTAAAACAGAATCTATACAGCTATTAACAAAATAATATAATCTCTTTCTAACAAAAATACAATTTATTGTTGTGTTGTTGAACATAGTTACTATAATTACTATAACGGATAAACGGCGGATATACGTTCGGGTCACTAATAAATATTGATATAATATATAACATAACATGAATTCAACGGTTGTTTTTATTTATATATCCTCGATTAAGCTGTAAATATATCTAAATGTTCGATATTAATTGGTCGTATGAAAATCACTATAGATGTAATAAAAAAACTAATGCTACAGTTATTTTCAGATTATAATTAAATACACTATGAACTGGAAATAAATATTTTCTACGACAACCATTTTAAGCTAAAACTATGGTTCTTACAATGTATATAATTTTCGATGTTAGTACAATTCAAAACTCAAAATTTTAAAGAATGGAATCGTACGTTAATATTTATTATATTATTAACTTGATTATTATTAAATATAAAACTATGTTTTTTAGTTACTATTTGGTATAAATTGTTTTATTCATATATATTTATATCAATATTATGGGTGTTTTAAAAAAAGTACGTATAAAAAATAAATATATAATACTAATATAAAATACATTGAAACTTCCAAATTACGAAATCACATGTGCAACAAAAAAAAAATCGTTTGCTAAATTTTTGCGTTTTGGTTAAATTATTTGCATTTAATTATAATATTTTAAAATTAAATACTAATTTTATAAAATAAAACATTTCTCTTAATGAATAATATTAAATTATCATTTATCTATTAACATTCGTCCGATTTAATTCTAACATAATAATTTGTCTAAGCAAAAACAAATTGTGCTTGACAGCATATCACTCATACGGTATCTGTAGTTTGGTCACGGTGAAGACTTGTAGTTTGGCCCGACAAATAACGTATAATATATAGTATAACGTAGAATAACCCAAGCACATGGTATACAAACATCTCTTTGATAATAATCCCACCAAAATGTATGTTACCAGTTAGAATTAGTTGAATCTAAAATCTAAGGAAAAGGTCTAATTTCGAATTCAGCATACCACGTATAGAGTGGCTTTGCACCCCATTTTACAATTTATACAATAATCTACAAAGCATCTTTATATATATAAATATACATAATGCGTGTATAGCTGAAACTTAAAATTGAAAGTTTAATTTAATTAAAAACAAAAATAAAAAAAAATTAAGGAGTTAAATTATTGTATAAAATAATAGATTTCATTGATGAGTAGATCACTCGTTAACATGTGTGTTAAATTTTAATTTGACAGTAAATCAATGTATACTAAAAATAATTCTATGCAAAGACTATTACCTATCATCCTATATTTCTAAGGATGTTAACGTATAATTAATTCATATGTTCAATATCAATAGTCTTTTATTTTTGTGTAAGACTAATTTTGACAAAAAACGAATTACATATGCCATTTAATATTACAATATTATTATATAATAAATATATAATATTATAAGTTAAAACCAACGTACCTATCTATCGTAGAATAACGTAAAATAGATTCATGATTTTAAGAATATAAAATTAATTTAAATATTTTGAAAATTGCATTGTGAAAAGTAAATAAGTAAACAATAAATAGTGAGGAAAAGTTTCAAATCCCACAAATATATATTTTTTTGTTGTTGAATAAAACAACAAAATAGGTAACTAAATTGCTGTTGAAATATCTAATATAATCAAAATTTTAAAATGAAATGTTTTTTTTTTTTTTTTTTTAACACTATTCTTATACATTTTTGAGATGTTTGGTTGCTGTAAGATCCACTTATGAAGAACCTTGTTCTAAATTATCAATCTTCTCAACCGAACATAATAAGTATGTATCTCCATTTAAATAAAAATTGTATACTATATGAAACAAAAACTAAAAAAAACAATTGAATTCCCAATATAAATAACACCTAAAGAGCCAAATTATTTTCAACATTTTATCATAATATTATATAAAAATATTTATACAGAATATAAAAAATTTTTAAAGTATCGACTATTTCGAAAAAATTCATAAAGCCATCTTTTATCATCACATATTCTGTATTAGACACAGCCAGTCCAAACGCTGTAGAGCTATAAGTATTTTGATGAACATCAAAGAATATTGCGAAATTCTTTGGTGTATTCAAGTGTGCGTCACCCAAGCACCGACCCAAATAACCCCACAACGCGAAAGATAATTTATCAACAGTTCATAAATATATATAGGTGTATCGTGTATATAATAATTATTAAACTATGTATTTGTAAATAGTTAAATATATTTTTGATAATTTATAAATACTAAGATACTAACAAGGTGTAATAATTACATACGATTTAGTTAATGCAAAAAACTCAATGTTTCAGATAAAACTGAAGTTTTTGAAAATATTTCTAATACATAACTTTTTTTAAATCGTTACAAAATAAATTTTTGAAAAAAAATTATACTTTTTCTATTTTTCTTATTATATTTTTTTAAATTTTTTACTCTTTTGAATAACAAAATTCATTTTTAAATTTTAGACTCTGAAGCAAAATATTATTCAAAGTATTACGATGTATAATAATTTTAAACAAGTAGTTTATTAGTTATATAAGTAGTTAAAGTTTCAATGAGCGGAATATGGTACTAACATTTGCCGAGGTAGGTACCCCCAGTGGCGTAGCCAGGGACTTTGTATGCAGTGATTAAGTTTCACTAAAAGCAAATTACCCATTTGTTACACATTTCTTTCATTAAAACTTTTGTAACACTATGTTTTTAAAAGATGAAGCAATAACTTATTTACAAAAAAAATTGTGTTTAAAGTACTTAAATTTATTAAGTAATATGATATTATAGTATGGACTAAAATAATTAAATAAACACGTTCAATATGAGTGACTATAGCCCTCTTATCCCCACTGACCACTTGCCTTTGGTACCCCTGTACCACTCAACTATCTACATTTACTCATCTAAATTTTAAATATTTATAATTCATAAACTACTCATTCAAAATTAAATTTCATAGTATTTTGTACATCAAAGTACTTAAAAAAATATTCTGCTCTGGAATAAAGAATTAAAAATGCATATTTTTATTTGAAAAATATACAACGAAAAAAGTAGTAAAAAAATGTGGTTTTTGAAAGGCTGGAAATTATATAAAAATAAAATTTTTAAAAATGCCAATAGTTTTTGAAGTAATTAGCATATTACATTATATTAATTAATCAGTAAGCAACCTACGCAAAAGTACATACTTGAATATAAGCTAATTATAAATTAATCACAAAATATAAAAATGATTTTATAAGAAACTTATAATATACATTCAAAAAATTGTAAAATAGCATACAATTCGCTGACGATTCAAAATATTATAACTTCTCTGCGTACGAGATTATAACGGGGAATTTTTCACAACGGGGGGGAGGAGTTGTCGACGAGTGGTGAAATAACCATTAAGTATTTTCACGGCGTATTTTTAAATAAATGAGATAAAATAGAAGAATGGTTGGTGGTGGTGGTGGTAGTGGTAATGATGTTAGAAGATACGACACTTTTATTTCTGAAGGAAACATGATAAGACAAACGTCATAATACAAAAGAAATTGTGGCCGTGGGTCTGTCAACTTCGCGCATAATAACATAGTAAATACGATTTCCTCTCGATTATATTCCGGACGAGGCAGGCCTTTCCTGCTGGTTGACGCGTTTAACGACCCGATGCGAAACTGCTAATCGCAAATTTTTATTTCAATACCGTTTTCAACTGTCGTTATTTTGTGTGTATATTTATTATTACACCACCCCCGATCATAAATGATGTTCTCCGCCACCACTACCACACTTTCACGAAATATCACAGTTGTCTACATGTTTATACTAATACAACGGTGCGCTGCGTATCATATAATAATGTAGTAATATTATATAGTTGCCGAAAGTGCAGCCCATCAGTCGTAAAAACGAAAAGATCGCCCCCTACTATTATTCTTTCTTGGTCAGGAAACCAAAACCATTTCAACGTCCAACGGACAACGTCAGCTACTGGCGCTATTTCTATAAATGGTATATGCCTCGGATCGTAACCTAACGCAGAAGTTCGATAGCAGAACTTGATAGTCAAGTATAAATACTTCGTCGACGATTGCAAGCATATCAATCGACACTCACTCATCCCTAGCAACTTTCTACACAAATTTACGTATAAATCAGTAATTGAAACCTTGTTTATTTTATTGGTTTTGGTATCAGTTTTATTTTATAGTATTTCCAATTGAAATTTATCAAGATGTCCTAACCGTAATAAAATATTATTGCTTTTTATATGTTTCTATTTAAAATCAAAACAAGATTTGTACAACTAAAAGTAAAAGTAAAATACAAATCTGTACTTTATTAACAGTTATTAAAAACCAAAGAATGATATAAATTGTAATTTAACTCCGATTATATGTCAACGAAAAAATACCGAAGAAAAACAATCCCTATATTAAAATATAATTGAGCCCCCTAAGATAAAATAATATATTTACAAGAAAGGATAAACCTATAGCTCAAATTAGATTTCAATTTCGATCCACTTCTTAAAAAAATAAAATTAAAATAATAGCTCCTATGATGTCTTGGTAAACAGTTTTACAGTTTTTTCGAAATATTCCGTTTATTTTTAGTCTCTTGATCTGAATACAGCATTTTCCATTTACACTCTTATTCGCGTTCGCCTCGAAGACGTTTTCCGCACGATTGCTCAGAATTTTTCAAAACCGTTTACACTCCGAAATGGAGAAAATATATGTTATCATCGCGATAATTCTATATTGGATCATATATTATATAGAATTATATGTAATAGAAGATATAGAATTATATGTAATAGAAGATCATCTAAATTTCGAATAGGTACCCAAACGGATAGACTAGATTAGAGAGGGGTTCAGGGGAAGCCTTGTCTTCTGGGACACAAGCTTTGAGATTATTTTAAGAGCCTCTAATTTGTATTAATCTATAATATTGTAATTATGACTAACTAAATATTGCGTGTAAAAGGAAAACCTCAAAACCTAATGAGAAAAAGAAATTTTAAAAAAAATTTAGATTTTAAAAATATAACATTTAATAATAATATAGTAATAATAATTTATTTTGGCCAATGCTGTAGTAGTTGATCTTAATTTTCTACACGGGATTTAATATTATAATATTATTATTAGTTTAATGAGAAATGTATACGATACGGCGCAAAAATGTGCTTCGAGGAAATTAAACGAAAATAAAAATACCAATATAGACAATGTTTTTTATATTTCATACGGAGACCTCAAAAGCCTCGTGCCCACTTGCCCTGCGATGTCTATAATTCGACCGTGGAAAAATAATTCAAATCTAATAATATTGTACGACGTATACAATGCTATAGAACTTGACAGTTGACATTATTGCACTTGTTGTTGGCATTATAACAATATCGTATTAATTTATTAAACAAATATCACTAGCGCCGCCCGTAAGTCGTCATTACTCTTCGACTAACCAATTTTTCGTTTGTTTTTTTTTTTTTTTTATTGTTTTACACGATTTGTGTTCATTATTTTACGTTCCTTCAAAAAAAACGGATCGTATACCATTTTCCCTCTGACGTAAGATCGTCGGACTCTTCGTCAATGGTACGGGCGGCGCCGTGACGTCGTCTTGGCTCTCGAAACGGAATTCGGACCTACGATAATATAATAGTTCTATCGCACTGCTGCACTTATCGAATATAATAAAATATAACGCGCGTGGTCAATATTATTATGGTTTTTGGGTAGCGTCGTCGTCACTCACCAGCACGTAGACGGCGAACGGCATTACCACGAGGGCGACCAGCAGGTCGGCCAGCGCCAGGCTGACGATAAAGTAATTGGTGACGGACTGCAGGGCCCGTTCCCGGCACACGCTGATTATGACCAACATGTTGCCGAACAGCGTGAGTATCGGGAACACGACCAGCCCGAGCGCCCAATAGTTCTTGACGATCGCGACGCCGGCGGGCTCGTCGTAGCAACCGGTCAGGTTGTTGAACACGGACGACGGCGACGCGGGGTACGCGGTACAGTTGTCGCTCCCGTAGTACTCGTCCGTGTGGTTGCCGCCAAAATCGGTGCCGGTGCCGTTGCCGTACATCGCCGCCGCCGCGGCCGCTCGTTGGGCCACCGCCGCAGCGGCCGCGGTCGCCGCCCGGTAAGCGAGCAGCTCGCCCGTGGTCGTAGCGTTCGTGGCCGCCGGCAGCAAGCGCCGCCGCCGCCGCAGCAGCAGCAATACAACCGCGTCACGTGGCCGCCGGCGCGGACGGCCGCGGATACGCCGCCGGACGATGGCGGTCGGCGTGCGTCGGACGCGCGGCGGTCATCGTCCGAGGAGGCGCGCGCCCGGACCGGGAGACGGAAGGAGATCGCGACGAACGACCCGCGGAAACCCGTAAACACCCCCCTGCACCGACGACACCGGAACAGCACTGTACCGAACGACGACGACGATAATATTATTATTATATATATATATATATATAGCGAATAGAACAAGACGACTACGACGATAATATTATATTATATTATTACGACGTGTGGGTGGCGACGCGCGAAATCGTCCGCTTTTCCGCACACAACGCGCGCGTACCGTCGACTGATGGCCGTCGTGCCGCCCGCGAGAACGGACGCCGCCGCTTTAACGCTGACGGCCGAGGCGGAGGGTAGCGCGCGCGCGCTTTCGTTCGCCCGCTCGGCGTTTCGCCCGTCCCGTTGTCGCGGCGGCGGTACAACGCCACCGCCGCCGCCGACCCGTCGTTAATTATCAACTTTCCGGCCGTGCACACACCGGCGGTATTCATCGCCGCCGGATATTATCGCCGTACGTTTAAGTTCTACCGCCCGTCCTGCCTGTCCGCGCCGGCCGGTCCGTCCTATTAAACGTTGCCTAACCGTCCAAACCTAACCGTCGGTGGCCACGTCGCCGCGACATCACACTCGAAACGTCGTCGTCGTCGTTGTCGTTGTTATTATTAACGTCGCCGCGACCGTCACAGTCGGTAACGATTGACGTCCGTCGGACGTGCGCCGACGGCGGTAAGCTACACGTCGAGAAACTACATCAGCAGCAACAGCAGCCGATGACCTAATCTCCCGCGGACTTTATAATACGTCGTTGTATAATGTTATTATTATATGCACCTTTCGGTAATATATTACGTCGCTGCCTACCTTTTAGTGACCGAAATGCCATAAATTAACCCGTTTCTCGGTTTGACTCTCTCTCTCGAGAGAGAGAGAGAGAGAGACCGTATAGCGCAGCACTGCTTTACTGTTTAGCCAGTAGTTTATAGTACACGACGACCGTAAATACTAACCGGTTTCGGTGACCGGACTCAAAGAAAAAGGCTAAACACTGCGTAAATACAAACAAAACAGTCATAAAATATGCTTGAAATGTGGTGATATTTGAAATACAAACGCGTTAAATCGTCAAGAGCCACCTCGGTACTATAGACGATAAACCGCGTTGTACCGACTAACCGATCAGCAGCTCTGTTACATTTAACTCGTTTGAGATTTATCGTCATCTAAGCATTTTCAGTTATGCTTCTCATACTGTAAACTTCCGTGTTGTAATAATTTTAAAAATTAAAAATTGTCGACTCAAATCATTCACGTCGCCGACATAGTGAAACTATATACTTATACATATACGAATTTAAATTAGCTATATACACTGTCATTCCAAAAAACTATTTGAAAAGTCTGTCAATATAATATACGCAAAAATATGTAGGTATGTATATTATATTATTATAATATATAGTAGATACTTCTGTAATAGTTGTGTCGTATGGAAAACCGGACGGCAGAACGTATTATTCCAGCCCGTCGCACACTGAAATCGTATTCTATTCGATGTCCCAAGTACCAGAGGAGTCTGTAATATTTTCCACATAATATTATTAATATTATTATGCTGACGGCCGGGGTAAAAGAAAAAATATAATACAATAATACGCGTATACGAACACGTCACGCGTCGCGACCGCCGACCATCACAATATGTAACATGCAGCCGCAGATTTTCATACTGAATGACGACATGACGTATACTTTGTACAGTATAAATAGTAAAATATACGTTATGAATACAACACACGATTACTGGACAGTATATAAGTGCTTATATACCTACTACATAGTGAAACATAACATAGTATACGTATATAATATAGTTATTGTGTAATATATATAGACACCTATAATTATAGACCCATCACAGTTTTTCAGAATCAAGGGAAAATTAATGTGATGACTACTAAACCACCATGACACGAAATAATAAGAGCTAATATAAAAAATGTTAACAAATTTAACCAACCAAAGTAATTCCAACTCATGATATCGGCGTTAATGTAACTTATCGTCTTCAGTATTACAAAAATAACCCTCAACAACTATATTGGCTGTACGACCCTAAGCCAATGAATAAGAATTAATGAAAATAAAAATATTAAGTAACAAAATAAGTAATAAGTAGCAACTAAAGTCAACGTCCGATTCCACAATATGCCGATACTTATAATAACGAATTTCTTTTAAGACAATTGGATGAACGGTCATCAACACTTACATCCACCACAATTTATTGACATAATATACTATTATGACATCGTCTTACATTAAAAATAAAGTGTTAGTGATACGCTTAAGAATTAACTAAAATATTTACATTAAGCAAACGATCTGAAACATCAAAAATGCGATGATTTTAAAACGTCACCGCGTCATTACGACCAAAATGTGAGAGAGGTGTCCTTCAGACCACCGTTAACAGCGACAGAAAAAGTGTTGGTATTGTACAAGCGGACATTAATATAGGATTTCATACTATAACGTTTGTGATTTTTGATGTAATAACATCTTTACACGCCATCCCCCCCCAAAAAAAAAAAAAAAAATTTGTGTAAAATATAGGTGAATTGGTATGAATTCGATGTCACGAAATAGTGTAACGAAAGTTGCGCAATCGCTTGATTTCAAGTATAAAAAACCGAAACGTATTCCATGTAATCCGCCAGCTTATAATTTTAAATTTTGTTAAAAAAAAATCATTAATCCCAAAAATCTGAACCGACCAAAATAAAGCGTAAAAGATGTTAACACATCAATATTGAGCGTCAGATACAAACTCTGACACACACAGTTATCATATTGTTCTTCTTATTTAGGTACATATAAATTTATTTTTGCCATAAAAACAATAGAAATTTTATCGTCAAGGAAATGATTTTCTGGTGTTAAAATATATTTATTCATCTTAGCTAGACAAATATTTCGTCATTGCTATTTTGAACGTTCTACCGTATACATCTCATCAGTATATAATAAATAGAATATGTCTCTAGCCGTAGCAGTTAATAGTTTAACACAAATCGACAAAAAGTACAGCTCGTGTCCGAATATCACATTATTGCAGCCCAATTCACTATCGAAAAACCAAGCTCCATCAGAAAAATCCAATTCTTACCAAACATGGCGTATAATGAATTCGCAACAAATTCGCCACATTGTTCAGTAATGACAACCAAAAAATCATGTATGCAAGAAGAATTCGGAGTTAAAAGTAATAGTTCAGTCGCTGTAAAGCTAAACATTCACTTTCAACTTCCAGCTCTTCCTGCACATACGCTTCGGTTGTTATTCTAACAGCGGCTGGTCTATCACCTTTAACTCCGAGTTTTTCTTGCATACATGCTGTTTCAGTTGTTATTACTGAGTATTGTGGTGACTTTATTGCAAATTCAGTATATGCCAATGCCATGTTTGGTAAGGGTTTCATATGGGATCGTTTATTTAATGTTAAATATGCAATTATAAGCTATAATAAATAAATATTTTTCTTGAGTAATTTAATTGGTTTTTATTTGATACAGGTATAATAGTATAAAATTCCAAAACTCTATGGTAAAATTAATTTATGGCGTGTGAAAATCGTGATTATATTATGTACTTTCGGTTGTATTTTTTTTAAGTATTTGTGTATAACATTGTAAAAGTTAATTATTGTTCTATTTTTTTAGTCTTAAAACGTGTAAAAGAAAAAAATTTAAAAAATCTTATAATTGAAGTCAACAGTTTTTAATCTAAATAAATTTGATTTAATAACATGATAGTATCAAATATTATATTACCTGCCGACAACAACAAGTTTAGTAAACACCTCGATCTTTATCTATTCCGGGGCCGTTATCGGAATTGTCTAGCTTATACATAAACGAATCTGATATTGGCACTCACAGGTTACAACTAAGGCATTTGAAAAAATCCGTAATCGGTCTGATACTTTAGTTAGAATAGTGTAGACTTTAATTGTACTCTAATTAAACTGCTTTTTTAACAAATGGTATAATATGATATGAACCGTATCATACGGCGTTTCGAATTAGGAAACTAGGAAACAACAATATGATTGGGATGTCTTGGCCTTCTTAAATTAAGAGCTACCACTTGTTATTAAAAAACCTCAAGAACTACATTCGTATTTAAAACATGCGCATCAAACAAATAAAAACGTGTTAAAAAAAAATTACATTACATGCTATGCTTAAAATGTATCATTTACGGAACTAATATAAAGACGAAGCGGATCGCGGATTAAAGACTCCTACTTTAGTGTTTCTGCACATTCTATCTATGTAATAACTTAAGCATAGACCTTGTATGTAAAATGCATATATAGGCATGTACGCAATTTCACATCGATTATAAATCACAGAGATTTAATAGAAGAATAGGTTTGAATCTGATAGTTTTTACAAAGCGATCCTGTGCAATTCAAATGTGATCCTGTCAATTTGTTAAACACTATCTGCACCACGTAAGTTATTTATACATAATATATAAATAATTAAACAGACAAGCGTTTTATAATACGTATTATTACAATATTATAAAATGAACATCATAGTAACGTAACATGAAGTGGCGACCTTTTACAGCCACAGCCATAGCTTATCTTTTGAGTGATCCAAAATAAATAAACTAGCCATTATTATATTTATTCGTGCCCCCCCCCCNCCCCGCTCGATAGAAGGCACTTCAAAGTGTTACGTATAATATTCGATGCCAAACTGAGCATAACAATAATGATGCATGGACAATACATTAAGGTCGGTACCACAATTCGCTCGTGAACATAAACAAACATATTATACAATATATTATTATCATTACTATTTTATGGTTGAAGTTGTGTATGTACCGCCGTTGGAAAGGTTAACAACGGTGGCCAAATATCAATTCGACGCATATTAAATGTTCTATTAAAAGTTACATTCATTCAAATATTTTATACGATTTACGTACCAAAAATGACAAACTGTTAGTATTTATTCAGGTGAATAACTCTTTTTAATTTATTTGTTGATGCAGTTCTATAGTATTGTTTAAATATTGAAATAAGATCGTTTCAAAATAACGTATTCGTCAGTCATTAAAATACCAATAATTTATGCTTCATTCCAAAACAATGCATTATCATATTATATTATAAATTATTTATTTTTATAATAAGTCCTTTCGTGACATTTACTGTTACACAACTTGTCAAACCTGTGGCAGGAACAACAGCATTTATTATTACAATCAGTCTTACAATGGCAGTGCTGGACTACCCTTAAAAGTCCACAACACAACTGACAACAAATATAATACTCCGACCTGGAAAGACTAATTTTTGCGCGTGTAGGTTATTGATTTAAGCTAAACAAAAAATTCTACCATACGAACAAAACCTAACTATTAGTATAATATTAAAATTCATATTGTATACAATTTCTGAAAAAAAAAACACTTTAAATCATTGCTTCATCACTAAATTATAAAACAATATAATAAATTATGTATAATATCATTTTTTAAATATCCAAATGAGTTATTGCGCCAAACACACACTTAATACTGATATGTATGTATTAACTCACTCGTATCAAATATAGTTTAACTTTCATAAAAAACTATAGTAAATAACCCTTATCTTTACAAACATATTTATTTTGAGTAATTGAGTGTTCTTGAAAATCGTTAATTATTTATATTTATTTACTTTCCTACCTTTGATATAAATTTATATTTTTTGCTACAACCATTTTTATAAATCTAATGATTTTTATAATACTTCTCATATGAAATCTATAAATATTCAAATAAATACATTGATTATTATTTATTACTATCGTCTATCATCGCTTTGGTAATGTCTGAAAGATTTGTCCTCATTATTACGTAAAATACTCGTTGATTAAACTACAAAATACTTTAAAATTAAATATATAGAATAAAATAATAAAATTAATCATTCAGATCAGTTTTTCATAATTTTAAATTATGATTTATTAATAATTCATTGGTATTGTTGCAGTTTTAGAATAGGATTCATGATATCACTTGAATTAAAATCAAATAGAACAAATTTTAATTTATAATTCATGTACTGAAATAATAAAATATTTTCAAAACTTTAACGTAAACTTATCACATAATAATTATATTTAAAAAAAATACCTAAAAGGATTTGAAACTTGAATTTCTTAATTGGTATTGTGCAGGCTATTGTTTATATATTTTTGAGTGAATAATTAATGCAAATATACAATTATTTGTATATGTAATTCCTAAAATATTCTTAAGCACCACTACTATTACAGCCAATGTGACAGATACAAATATAACAGATGATACTACGTCATATATTATTACGCCAATAATAATACAATGAACGTAGCAATGTACGAAATACTAAATAAACATTTTGAAAATAGGTATATAATTATTTTTCTGAAAAAAAACAATATCTTTTCACATTATCTTTTAAAAATATCTCATTATTTAAAAGGGTCACAAAAATACCGAAAATAACTAAAGATCTGATTTTTATATTGCATGCATACTTTAAATGCAATTAACTAATCGAAATCTGTTATTAACATAAAAGATAGACATCTGGAACTAAGTATATACATTATAGTTTTCCGCTTATTAGTTAAAACAATCTTGAAAATTGAACTGTTTCCAACTGCCTTAAATACATATTTAATACATTAATAATATTTAAAACTTTTAAAAGTTACTAGCATAAAATATAAAACCAATAAATTAAAAATATAGGATATTTCTTATGTATATTTTGATACTTTTAGTTGTATACTATTTTGAAAATCTCACATATCAAATGAATTGCATTTAGACAAATTTATACAAATACAAAATATAAATAAGTACTATGTTTACATGAATTTTGTAAATTTGCCAAAATTGAAACACATAGTTTAACATGTGATATAGGTATTAGGTAATAATATCGTAGTTGATCCATTGGAATATTTTAAACCTTAACCTTCTTAACCTTTACAAATATTTTTAAGAGAAATAATCGCATTCAATTTCACATCAAAATGCTCCATATTGTACTTTACTGAAGCAACTTCTATTTATAGCCCTTGCTATGTATTTGAAAAACCCTACATCCATACAGCAAGGAATACAAATAAATTAATATCTCATGGAATTTTTAAAAAATATCTCTATCCCATTTTTCCAGATGTCAGAATTAAACAAATTAATATAATATGTAAACAACTGTAGGTTTATTATGATTTATATTATTTAATCAATCTATTTCAGTTAATCTGACAAAAAAAAATAATATTAAAAATGTAAAAATATTATTATAAAATAATATAACAACTTCTATTTACCACAATATAAAGGATTATTATTTCAAATAGAAAAAAAAATATCTCATTCAAATTCCATTATATTATTATGCTTGAATAGATATACATATTAAATAAGACGTGTACAATAGTGTAAATAATTTATATAAAAACCTCTATAATTGATTATGATAAATGTGAAAAGTGAACTTCTAAAACCTATAAAAAAAATTTAGCTTATACAATTTCGATATTTTATTAGTACTGTAAAAAACTTTAATAAGAAACCTTTTATTTTTAAGTTTGTTTAGTTTGTTACACACATTTTATCAATATAAATCAAAAAAAAAATGTTAATCAAACATTTTAAATACCTTTAAAAAGCTTATATATAAAAAATAAATAGCTTTATTATCTATAAAAAATTGTTCGAAAAATATTTTGTACAAATTAACACAAGTCGTATAAGTTCCTTAAATATTTGTGTTTTTGTAAACTATTTATGAAATAATTCAGTTGATACTAAAACAAATGTCCAATTATGTTACACCAAATGACGATTATATAGGTAAACAGAAATAAAACGAATATATTATGTAACAGTTAGAATTAAATTAAAACTAAGTGAATGTAATACAAAGTATTTTAAGAATAAACAAGTATAATCTTAAACTAAACATTAGTCAACTAAAGCAAGGAATCTAAGGAAGCTTAGCATTCGATTTAAAGGATGGTTAAAACTATAAGTGGTTGAGTGTAGAAAAATATAGAAAAAAGTATGACTTCTAGTTCTAAAACAGAGAATACGTAGTTTTATATTAGATAAAATTTCAGGAACATCCACGGAACCATTTAGAACAGATTTAGTAAATTTGTGGTCTATGGTATGTTTAAGTTTGAACGAATGAGTGAATAGTCGTGATGTAGGTGCTCAATTTCAATAAATATGCAGCGTATCATATAAATTTATTTTGAACACGTTCTAATCTAATCACATCCTTTGCTAAGTAGGGATACCAAATAATGGTACTATTTGAATTTGCTAATTAACTAATTAAAACATTATTCATATATTGAAGTATATAATAGTAAAATTAATGTCGCTTTTTTAAAAATACGTATCAAAACCACCATTACTATAAGTTGTTTTTTTTATTTGTACCCATTTGAAATATTATATTATACAAAATTAAAGTGATTAAAATTAAAACTAATTTAACCTTATATCAAATTTGTTTATACGTGAACTTTAAGTGTAGTTTACTTAAGATTATCTTCTGCCCCTGCATAACTATGTTTATATTTACACTTAATACTTTAAAAATAGACATGTTTACAAAATATCATTTATTGTGTTTTCATGACTACTTAGTAATTTCTACTATTCATTAACATTATAAACATTTTAGTTTCAGCTAATATTATATTACCGTAGGTTAAGACTTGTAAATATCTATTAAGCTGAATTAATGAGGTGAATATTTCTATCATAATATTATATATTATTAAAAATTAATTTAAAGCTCCCTAAAAAATGTCATTTTTGATCTCATATTACTTCTAGGTTAAAAGTTTATTTTAATTATTGCTTAAATACCTGTGAGCACTAACGTTTGATATTATTTTGTATTACATTTGTTACTTTTTTTATATTAAAATATATATTTGCTCAACAATACCATATAATTAATAAAAGTTTAAAACAATTAAGTTGTTTGAATGGAAGTAGATAATTTATGTGGTTATACTTAATCCTTTTATTTAAAACAATACAGTGTATTATAGTTCTTGATTTATATATTATATTAGTGCCCTACCTCCGTATTCTAAGTTTGTAGTATTGAATGTAATTTAGATTACAAAAAAAAGAAAAATATATACAGATTCACTAATATTTTATTAGGTAAACAAAATAAATTAGATATTACGAATACATTATAAAATATATTATTAAATATTTATTTATTCATTCGGCATAAATTGAGACGTTAAAAAATATAGCATATTGTCATAGCTCAAAATAAAACCAATGAGATATTATATGACTACTGTCAATATTCAAAATATAATAACGTGATTCTGAAACTACTTATTTTATCGAAGAATTTATACCAGTAAATACTAAATACGAACTAATGTGTATTGTAAAATAGACGAATAGAATATAAGTATATAATACTTCATTGATTTATTACATCAATAGGTTTAAATATTTTTTAAATATTACTAGTTAGATAAATACTCGTATGAGTAATATGGTAGATAAATAAGGTACAAGGCTTAGTATTCTTGAAATTATGAATTTAAAGTTGAAATTTTCTATAACTATTTGTTTGAAGAAGTTAGTGTATATTCAACATTATATTATATATTTAGTGTAATTTATTATATTATATTTTATTTATTTATTATCTTTCTTTAAAAATAAGTTCAATATTATTTTCTAAAACTCTAGCCATAGTTAGATAAATACTAGTTGTGCGGGTTAGCCAATCCGTAAATTTTTCATTTGTATAGTTTAACTATTTGGAAAGAGAGTAAAATGTGATTAAAAGAATAATTACGATCCTTTACTACTGAAACGCGTTTTTTGTTTTGGCAAAAAAGCGATGAATATCAAGTAGAAAACTTTATGCCATTGTTGCAATTTTAAAATACTGTTTTTATAATTTAAGAAATATTTTTTTTAGTTTCAAATATTTTATTTAATATAAAAGTATTCTTTAATGTTGTATTACGTGTTACATCAATGCCTATCATACATATTAAGTTACCTGTACTTCAAAAACAATGTTTTTATAATATAACTTGTGTATTAGTTTAATATTTTTTACTAACTTTTATTGAATACACGTTATTTGAAACTTTTGCTAATAATAATATTATAGTACTGTATAAATACTCGTACATTAAAATTATATGTTAAATATATTATCCAGTAAATATTTGTTACTTGAAAAGTCAGAAATTTAACCTTAAAATTCAACCTAAGATGTAAAATAATAAAATATAATTACTAAAACATTAGTTTATTCGCTTAACATCAGTTTTCAACAAATTTGATATAGGTTTTTTTGTTGAAGTAGAAAAATGAATAACCGTAATACTCGACATATTCACCAACTATTTATATGAGCTTTTTCTAGACATGATAAAATTTTCAAAATATTTTAGTTTGGTATAAACTGTTTACAGATGATAGAAATTTTAAACTTTTTAAAGTTATTTTTTCATTATAAGTCAATATATTTTTTTTATTATTTTTGAGTCAAAGAGCTTAAAAAAAAATTTAAAAGTTTAACGCCAAGTAAGATTTATTTTTTATGTATGTTTGAATTTCAAATGTTAATCAAATTAAATATTCAAACGTGTAATAATGATTTTTACTATTTTGTTCATTGTATACAGAATGATATACCAAGCACACGCTCCCCTTTTTCTCAAAAAACGCATTTGTTAAAAATATGATTTTTGAATTTTTAAATATACTTGATAACTACATATTAACTAATGAAGAAGTGTCCTATATGGAGATATAAAATTCTGTTATTCAAACGAAAACCTCCCTTTTTTCACTGTAAATTATTAAGCAGATAATTTTATTATTCCAAAAATTTTAATCTATCAATATTTATAGTTTATAAAAACGGTCAAGTAGGTATAATACAAGTAAATAATATAGTAGATACAATTTGTTGACAGTTTATACATATCATACATTTAATACTCTTATTATTTTATACTTGTGTTAAAACTGAAAATTATGAAATATATAAATTGATAAAAATAAATAATATTTATTTAAATTAACATACAATTAATTTATTTTGGTTTTCTTATAGGTATATTTAAAAAATCAAATATTTTTTTACAAATGTATATATAATTTATACATTATAACAATTTCAAATATTTAGTACTCGGATATCGTCCATATTAAATAAAATAACAGGTAAGTAAGAATTTTTCAATTAATTTTATATAAACAAACAGAACAGTTTTTAATCTTTTTTTTTTTTTAATGAATTATTATAATATTATACTGTGGACAACTTTTTGAATGAAATTATAAAATATGTATTAGTTTTTAGCTTATGAATAAAGTACAATTAGTGTAGTACTTATTAAATATTATTAAATATGTAGTTTTATTAACTGTTCAATAACTAATAAAGGAATTCAAATTCAAAAATAAATTGAAATTATTATGATAAATTATGTGTCTTTTTAACTATACACAATACACAATTTAAATAAGGCTAATATTCGTACTTTAGTAAACTAAAATAATTACCTTTAAGTTGTTTTTAATTTGTTTAAAAAAGCAATATCTAGTCTACTCGAACTGATGTAGTTGGTGTAATAACTTTTTTGTCATTTGTAACACACGAATTTATGAAATACTAGAGCTAAAGATACCTATTAAACTCAACATTTTTTTTTTTTTATATTATTACTTAGTCAGATGAGAATCTGGAATGAAAATTATTATTGGAAAATATTTACATTTTTTCTTAATATAAAAAGTAGAAAAAAATACATTTAAATAGTCAGTATGTAACATCATATCCATGATATAAGTAATAGTGATATAATCGTTACTCGTAAGTTAATTTTATTATAGACATTTTTACAAAGTTATGCAACACAGTAATAAATGAGTAATGTATCCTTTTTTCATAATATTTTATGTTGCGCCGTTCAGTATAAAATGTACGTTAAAAAAATATTAAATACAGAGACAATAGGAGTTTGGGACTATTCTCGCTTCATTTATATTGGTAAAGGATAATACTGTACTATATTGATTAATAAATTTGAATTCAATGCCAATTCATTGCATTTGAAATATAATTCTAAGCGATATGATTTATAATACAATACTATTTTAGTGGCGTCTATACTTTACCTGTACAGCTTTGTACATTGTAACTTTAGAGTTGTAAGTCAACATTGTTGGAATACTTAATATATAACTAGAACATAATAAAACTAACTTTCATTAAGATTTTAAAGGCCTTAAAATAAGTTTGTTTATATATTTATATAATGTATAATACATCTAAACATAATTTGTATAATATATTTTTTAGTAATTTTAAATTTTAACTCTGTAAAATCAGAATGCTAAATTTGAAAATGTTGAATTATAAATGTGATTATTACTAAACATAAGTATAATATTAGTATATATTATATTATAATAATACTAATATAGTAATATTATTATAATATTTTATACATATATATATATAAAATATATATATATATGTAATATATATATATAATATAATAAATAACTTTAAACATTCAAAAAAAAAAAAAAATTACAGTTTAATAAAAAAAAATATTTTCATAATAATTCTAATTTTTTTTTAGTATAATATTATGTATTATGTATTAAAATTTTAGTTTAGATGAGTAATTACTATCAGCCTAAATTAAATTTTTTTTATAAAAAAATTATTATAAAAATAAGCGTCTTTCTAAATTTTAATTACTAATATATGTATATAAATTTGACTATGGAAAGAATATGTCTTACATTAATTAACAAACACACATTCATTAGGTAGTAGAAATGGATATAAACAACACTAAAATAATAGAATTTTGGACACGTTAAAGGATACATAGAATTAGAATTTCGATAGTATCTAAATGGCGAAAGGAAAGTTGTTCGACACAACTGATTAATGAAGGAGCCCTCATTTAGCGTAGGATGCACGCCAAATTTTGACCAAATTTAGCTGGTGTTTCACGTTTGTCAATCGCAAGTTACAGAAAACACAAAAGTCAAAAAGGGTCAATTAGTTTAGATGAGGATGAAAAAGGTATACTAAACTGTTGATTTTTTTACAAAACTTAAGAATCACATTTAATTTTTGTCGATTAATTTATACAATTACATGTATACAGGATTTTACAGAAAACTTATTTTGTCATACGAAAATTATTTATATTGATAAAATATATTTTAATACATTTTAATTTAATTTAATTTTAACTATTATATTATAATAAATATAAGACATCATAACTATAATAATTTTCATCCTTTTATTAATTAACGTCACTTACTCAGTTGCTCAAAGTATCAATAAATTACTTACAAAACATAATATAGTACACACACAAACCCATAATATAATATATCTAGCCAAATGTGAACCTTTTTTATATTACAGATAAGTCTAAATTAGTCGAAAAACTCAATAATCCAAATTAATTTCTTGCCCTAAAAATGCCTATACACTCAATGCAATTACTGTCACAATATGACGATAATAAAAATGATTATTTATAGATAAATAAAAGTCAACAATGAAAAGTTTTTTTCAAATTACAACAATAGAACCAGTTTACAACTATAAAATATACATATTATGAAATTACTGTTGTATTGTGAAATAATCAACAGGTATCTTCTAGCTACGTCGCGTAGCGAGTATCTACAATTTTAGAATGCGTTATCTGTTATGTTTCGTAATCGTAAATTAGTTACATTAACAAATTCCCAAAAAATTAAACATAATCAACAAGTTGAATCAAAATAGTAAACATAAAAATGAAATTTTTAAGAAATTTAATATTCTGTCGAGTACATTTTTAACCAACTGAAAAATAAAGACTATATTTTAGAAAAGTACAAAACTAATTATAAAGAGACTATAAAAAAAATGAAGATTTCTGAGAATCCCGATATAAAGTTTAGTTTACTTTATTGCTTTATTTAATGTAAAATCTAAACGTTTCATTAATTGAGCCAAATTTAAAGGAAAACGCTGAATGTTTTACAAATAAACTTGGTCATAAATAGTTTAAAGCTAGTCAAGTTTGGTTAAGCAATCTTAAAGGATTAACAACGTCGTTACTTTTAAAATATGGTAAAAATTCTTCAGTTGACCAAACGCAGTACGTATTGACTCATAATTACGATACGCACCAGTCTACAATGATAAAACAGGTTTATTTTTTTTAAGCGTTAACATAGTCAAACATTTGTTTTAAAAGTAAATTAGTAAAAAACGAGTTACGATTATTTTAGGACTGTTTATATGACCGTCACTGATAAAAGTAAATCATCATTAAATAATTGGGAAATCTGTAAAACATAGATGTTTTAAAGTAGTTAAAAGTTATCCATTAGATTATGAATCAAATAAAAAAGAGTGGATTACAAGTGAATTGTTTGAAAAATGTTTATCAAATGTTAATTTAAAAAATAAGTTTAAAAGATAAAAAAGTACCTATTAATTTAGTACTCTTATTAATTGCCAATTATACTGCTCATAAAATAAACAAAAATGTAATTCTTTTAGAATAGAATTTTTTCCATCAAATGCTTATGATGTCACAACTCCAACCTAATGATTAAGGCATAATTTAAAATAATAATAATAATTTAAACTTTAAAATTTGATATCATTAGAACGTCATTTACAAAATGAATAATGGTATTAACGAAGGTAAATCTTTTTCGTTATATTTATTACAAATTATTCGAATATCTTATAAAGCATGGCAAATATCAATAATAATAGGTACTATTTTTAATTAGTTTTACTAAATCTGAAATTTAATCAGAAAAAAAATCAAAAATATTCATATTTTAGTTAATAACTGGAGTAGGGGTAAACCGATTAGAAAATTATAACCGACTACTATACATATTAGAACCAGAAATATCATTTAAAATACTTTCTGAAGTAACCGTTAATATATAATATATAACTAAAATATTATCGTATCAAGACACTGTGGATGCAGTAAAACCTGAATCGGCTCAAACGAAAATCATGAAGAAATAGATTATCCAATAATTGTGTGTTGTATCAAATAAAGAAGAAAGGTGTATAATGTATATAATATAATATATACCAAACTTAAACTAAATTATTTTAAATTATTACTAATATAATTATTCATTAGCAACAGAACTTTCTACCAAATAATCGAACACCCTCCACTTAAATGATAACACTATTTACATTAACAATAAAAACTTTAAGATTAATTAAATCGAATAGTGAACAAATTGTAATCAATTTATACGTTTTACCGAACGAAACTGTAAAAGGATTATTGTTTTGTGTTTTCAATAAGTTTTACTACTAATGGTTAAGTATTAAAGAAGACGATATTTTCTATAGCCTCAAATTTTTGAAGATCGAAACATATACTTCAACAATTATCTTTGGTAATTAAATATTAATTTCTATTTATTTGTGCAAAATATGTATAAATTATCATAGGTATACATAGGTACAATTTAAAAACATCATCAATCATAAACTTTTATTGAACATAAACACATAACAATGGTTTACGGTTATTAAAATAGGCTAAGAAAGAAGAAAGACACATTCTATATCGGAAAATACAATAATATATTTCATACATACTATATATTTATTAAAATATTGCAAAATATCTATTTTCTAACTTAACCTAATATTCAAAAAATTGTACCACTATTAGTAAACAATTCCAACGTGCTTCGTAACTTTTAATCTTTTTTTTTTTTATTGTAATCATTTTAACCTTTTAAAACTAAGTGATATAAAGTGAATAATTTGTTTTAATTAGTTTATAAATAATAATATAAACAAATAAGAAATAAGCTATAATAATATATAAGTCCACTACCAACTCATCATGTAATGTATGTAGTAGTTATTACACACATAAATATAATGTAATTTATAATTAATATAATGAAAATATCTAAAATTAAAAACAAACAAATGTCATTATGAAACTTTACTACCTATTCACAAATATTAGATTTTTGTAGAAATACATTTTAGAAACTATTTGAAAATCAATCTTCTGAAACTGCTTAACCTGTTTAAACTAATAAAATGAAGGATAACAATAATATAAAATTGTACCGTAAACTTAATTCTTATTTGCATGCGATTCAACTGGAATAATTTTAAATGATGGATATCTTCAATCTAAATAACAATATATATTTTTTGCAATAAAATTATTGACTACTAATATTAAATTTAAAAATTTTCATATTTAAATACACGATAATTAATCGATAAAATGCTTCAATCTTCAAATCCAATTTAAAACGACCACCGAACTCAATATGAAAAGCTATAATTCAACTAGTTATTAAATTTGTTTTTTTTTTTAAGATCAATAAAATAAATCATATCAAAACATTCACGAATATATTGATAAACTTATAATACAGAATGAACTTATGGGGTGATTCATGATTTATCCAAAAATTTATCTTTTACATCCTCGAAATCTCCAACTTTCCTACTAGATATTGTTACTTCAAGATCCAAAGAAAGTACCTATGAATTTGAAATAATGCGCATATACAAATGTCTACTCATCTTCCACAAACTAAGATACACGAACCAATATGGTTATGTGCAACTAATAGAGAAACAATTTTCATCGCATGTGACACTGATGCAGAATCAAGTAGTAGTCATCCCTTAGAAGCAGTCAAACTGCTCACAGTAAATGAAACTTGAAAGAGGCATTCAACCAAAGACGTATTATACCAAGAAATATTTACGCAAAAGCAGAATATCAAAATTGTATACCAAGTACCCGAATAGAAAATAAAAACTTTTCCATTAAATAATTATAAATAGGTAATAGCAGTTACAATAAGGGAGATATTATTTCGATTTTCGAGTAAAAGTTAAATATTGTTAAAATGTCGTCATAAACAGATTATTTTTAAATATTATTAAATGTTAACTTCATATTTGATAACTTAAGATTGGACATAATTTCAAATGATTTTTACTTATAACATTTTACATTTATTCAACGTATAGCTTTAGTTGAAATTTCAAGCTGAAGTAAAAATAAAAATAGCTAGCAAGTAAGTATATAAAATAATAAGTATTAAAATAGAATGTACCTATAACAAATTTAATTTAATAAGTTGATGAATGTAAGACAAACGTTTATGTACTGTATATAGTGTTTATATTTCTTTTGTAAATACCACGGGGTATCGCACATGGCGTGTGATATGTATTAGCTGGTTAAATAGACACAAAATAAAATACGTTACCAATAATTTATTGCATTACTGAGTGCTCGTAGTCCTTCTCATTTCGTTTGTATTGATTCAATAGTTTGATACGTAATTTAATTTAATCAATATATAATGAATAATACGATACACTATATTCACAACAAACTCAATGTGAGGTATCGAAAAAAATGTTGCATCACACTTTCAACTTTTAAAAGTCTCAATAAAATGCTGACTTATTCATCGCCGTTCAAGATACATTTATTTCTGGGTACTTTTTTTTTAGTCTTATAAGTCATGATTAAATGAGCATTGATCAAAGACTAAATGTAATCAAATGCTGCTTTAATATTTAACTGTTATAAAGTGTCTTATAATATTGTAATAATAATCTCATTGAGTTTATAAATAATTAATTCTAAATAATTCTAGTTAATTCTACTTGATTACAAGTCATTAAATACTTTAACTTAGATATTCCAATACTAATACTTTTGCCACTATTATGTATCCGTCATGAACCGATTCTGATTCGATATCAGCTTAATGTTAGGAATAAACTCTAAATATAATCTGAATCAGGACTTTCACCACTACCATACATCTGCTAAAGACCGATTGTGATTTTACGCCACACTGATACCTATTCAAATATCAGAAATCTGATTGTGTACATAATTCTATTAGGTACTTTAATAAACACTAAGGTACTATTCAATCAATATGGTTCTTTTTTATATACATAATTATTAGCTTATACTGTTATAATATTTCCATTATTTAGTATAATAATTTATGCACTAACTATAATAAATACCTATTGGCTATTACTGTCTTAATAATATTGTAAACTAGCCAATTTTATAATATATATGATTGATTTTTGACTTACCTACCTATATTATACAATTGAACTAAACATATTATTAATTATTGTATACTAAATACAATGCATAACTACTAATATTTTAAGGTTCAACTTTTATAAATAATATCAAAGAATACTTACATTTTAAGACTTTATTAATTATATATGTTAAGATAAAATATTTTATAAATTAAATAAGTTTATGAGATCATAAAAAAAATAGCTATATACTCGTATATAAAAATGCTATATAAAAAGGTATGACCAAACATCATATATAATAATTGAATAGCCTTGCAAAAAAAAATAAATAAACGTATAATAACTAGCTAGGTATCTGCCAATTAAATTAAGTTTTTAATATAATATGAAAATACGAAATGCGATACCTAGTGAATTTATCAGATGAATTAACTGGATTACACAAACTAAATTTCTCTTCTGTATATTGAAAACGCCATGAACCAGACATAGGTACTTTCTTGTCATTCTCCCTTATTATACTCATCCAATTTTTTTTTTTTTTTTACCTAACGCCAAAAAAAATGTCTTTGTGGACCAAGTTAACGTGTTTCCATTGATTGAAAAACACGGTGTTCGAAGTTGATTTTCCATTTTTATTTTAAATATTATGAACTGCAACTTCACAACATAATAACAAGAAAAAAACAAGAATAACACTAAATTTATATTTGATGAATAATGATGGATAATGTTTTAATTCGACTTAAAATTATTTTAAATAAATATTTTGAAAAACTCTAATAGATTTTAAAATAGGTAATGAGTGTGGTTTGGTAAAACCAATATATCACCAATAATATTATTCATATATATTTATATTATTCATGAAATTTCATTATTCTATTTTTAAAACTACATATTATGACTAAAAATTAAAATAAATATAACTAGTAACTACTATATACAACCTAAACTCAATTGACAAAAGTACGAATAGAAAAGTAATATTATAACTACGCTACTATTTAACTATATATAAATATCGTATTGATGTTTGATATATTTATGTCATATTAAAAAACGTGATCGAATATAATGCATTTAATAAAAAGGAATTTTTAGATCATTTTAAAAAGTACATAGTGTTTTATAAACAAACTGAATAAAATCTTATGTGAAATGAATTTTCTTTAATAAATGGATTGACAGGACATAGTAAAATAGAATTTCAACAATATTTGTACGTACATTAAATTTAAGCCACGCAAGGATAATGTTATTTTCCAAAATCCACAACATCTGGTATCAGGCAATAAAACGACGGATATTATTGGTTTTCATAATGTGAGAATTTCGAAATCGAACGAAATGAAATGAGTTTCTCTATGCCCTGCAGATACGTTGCTCAACCCTGAAATTTAATAATTTATTGAAGTTGACACTATATCTACCATCCGTTTGTTGGTATTGTAGTACTTATCGAATATTAAAAAAGCTCAATTTATTAGAATGTACGAATACATCTGCAATATATATATATATATATTATATATATATAAAAATTACTTTAACACTATTTTAATTTGTATAGGTTTAGAAATATGCCAAACCCAGACGACATACAATTTTCCATAAATATCTAACTATAATATCAATAACGATTAACATAACACTTAACCTAACCCATGACAAGTACCTAAACATTATACTCAATCACATATCGAAACAATAGGTTTTAACTATATAATCATAATAATTATAGAATACGAGATATCATTAGTGTAAAAAGTTTAGCGTCTCAAAGCGAAACAGGCGATATTGGCGTTTGATTTAAAAACAATATTATAATAATACATGGTGAATTAAAAGATCTCGGGTAACATGAATTATGATATTATATTTTTACGGTTGTATATTTTATAATAAGCATTTTTAAATAGAAGGAAGAATAAAACAAAAACGTAATCACTAAATATTCAAAACCTCTACGACATATTCGTGTTAGGTTAAAAATTTAAAAACCGTCTGTAATTTTTTGAAATTATAAAAGCCTTTCAATAAAACAAGCAACAATAACGTCCAAACATTCGCGTCGTCATAATGTTACCAATATATATAACCTCTATATTATATAAAATGACTTATCCTGAGTGATTCATCTTTGCCTAGCGCCCTAGCCGGAACCACTGAAGCTATGAATATGAAAGTTGTACAGTAGTTTTTTGGTGATGTACACCACTAGAAAATGTTTTTTTTTAAAATTCAACCCCTAAAGGGGTTTTAATGAGTAAAAGTGGTAAAACTGAAAAAAAATTATAGAAAATTATATTTTTATATGAACCTAGGACAGTACATTTGCTAAAATTATTTAAGTATTATAAAACTACAGTCCATAATATTTTTGTCAACCATACAAGTTTATAAAATACTGTTTGAGCAATTAAGGCACATTTTAAAGGTAATTTTTCTATTATTATTATTCATACATACATTATTTATGTAATGTAATGATAATTATAATGATTACACTCTTGATGTCAAAAATGAGCCTCTAAATATTGCAAATATATTTAACAATTTCTTTATAAATATTGGTAACAGTCTAGCTTGTAATATTGAGGAGTCA
>VUJU01001474.1:0-11879 GCA_009835225.1 Aphis craccivora | reverse complement strand
TATTGTAAATTATAATATAAATTATTAATAATATAAATAACACCTGTTGAAGTTGAATATACTTATATGTTATATACTTATTTATTTAGTTTTAATGCTTTTGTATAAATTAAAATAAAAATGGAATCCCCCTCCTAATTTAAGACCAGGCCACCAGGGGGGAGAAGAAATGTATGTATATTTAAATATATCCATGATCACATAAAAAAAAATTGCAACACCAAAAATTATAACCAAATTACGCCACTGTCTATAGTAATATTGTTTTAAATGATTAGAATGAGAAATATTTAACAATAATGATAATATTATATTATGTATCTGAATGACTAAATTGAAATATTGTGTTTTTCATAATATTATAGCAAGCTAGATAATTTATAAATAGGTCATTCGACGGGTTTTTGGAGTTTTATAAAGATAACGACGCCGCGGCCGCGGGCCGGCTGTTTCAGTCATAACATTATAACATATAATGTAACTACGCGTTTATGGATGGTATTGACAATTGAAACTGAGTTAAATATGGATTAAGTAAATTTACTTTATTATAATATTATGCTGGGTTCAATAATTGACGATTGCATGACGTCGGCTGTCGCACCGGGCATCATCATAATATTATTATCATCACTATTTATATAAGTATTATTATATAATCACGCATTGTACGCCGCACCTTTCAATGTTACTCCGCGTCCTTTATTATTAGTAAAATTTTATTTTTATAATATGTTTAAATGTTTAGTCTGCTCAGCATATTTAACCACGGGCCACCATCCAACTGTTATATAATACATACATTTTATATGTGTATTCTTACATACCTACCTATAAATTATTATATTATAATATAATTTTCAAACATTAATATATGTTTAGTAAATATTTAGGTTTTAATACTATTTTTTTTAACTATTAACTAATGTATTATAGATATTAAGAGCATAATATTGATGGAATACTTACTAAACGATATTTTATTTATATTAATATACTAACTGAATTTAAATATTAACATTTTAGCTATACAATAGTCTTAAATAAATGTTGTACAATAAACGTTAATGTTTCAATCATAAATTAAGGTTAATTTAATATTAAAATATGTAACTGTTTTAAATGTAGATAAAATAATGTAAAATCAAGTTAAATTAAACGTTTACTTTTGAGTATTAATAATTTAATTCAAAACCAATATTTAAATAAGTTTAAACACTAATAATTGTTATGTGGGGAACTGCTTAGTTTTATAAATTTTTATGTACCTCAACATGATCCTTTACCATAAATGGGTAATAATCTCCTACTAATCTAAAGGTTATTTCTGGGTTAGAACGATAATATTCTAAAGATTCCAGAACATTATTGATTGTTCTATCCCGTATTGTTTGAAACGATTGAAAGCATACTGTAATTTATATTTTAAAATCAATTTTTAATTGAATATTGTACAAATATACAATAATAATGTGCATGTATTAGTTTGAATCGTTTTATATGTAACGTACACCTATCTGCCTATATTATTATTTTTTTTTTTTATAAAAATAATATTTATACTAATGATATGTACTTACATTGTTTTATTTTTTTTTCTCAGAAGTTGAAATAATTTGAAAAACACAAGCCAGTTGTCCATTACAAAGGTTACGATGAAACTGGTGATGTTTTGAAAAATGACTACTGGTTATATGTAATACCTTATGGCTTATACTCAACCTTCGAATTAGTTAATCAGATCCGTGTTAGTGTTCCATTAATTTTTTTATATTTTTTATTTTTTCATGATTATACTTTGTTTTACATCATTATCATGTTTGTACTAACCTAATATTTAATTTGACCTGCATTATTTGATAATATTAAAAATACGAAAAAACTCGATAGTCTATGTTATGGACGGAAATGAATGTTTATTTTTTCTTATAAATAATTTATAAGAATTATTGTATCTGTTCATTACCCTCCATAACCAGTAGCCATTGTTTCAATTATAATGGAATCATTGTAATACATTAATTATTTTAAATACTGATATAATAAAAAAAGCAATGAATTAAACTTGAGGGGTATTGTAATAGAGTTTCTATATTCATTTTCCTTTTTAAATATGTAAATTTGAGATCACTCACACTGTAGTGCTAGTGATAAAATTTAGTCTTACGTAATTTATCGTCACTATTAAACAATAAAATTTTGCAGTGTAGTAGTAATATAAATAGCAATATATATAAATACCTATCCGAGACAGAACGTACATTAGCTCAACGTATTTTGTTACAATAGTTCTATACTGATTGAAGTTGTATACCTATTTTTTTATTTAAAAAATGTCATTTAATAATTCATTCAATAGTACTGACGAAGAGTCGATGGAAGAAAGCGATGTAAGTGCAAAATAATATATTTTTGTTTTATATTATATAAATTTATTAGTTATATTTGGAGATGATTAAATACAACATTTTTTATTTTTTTTTTTATATATATTATAGTATAAAACGCTGTTTCAGTATTATACCTGTATATGTAATCGAATGCTATGTATATTATATTTTTCACTAAAATTTCAATAACTAAAATGTATATAATTTCAGAACGATTATGATAATAAGAGTATGAATAATGAGGTTAAATCGGTGAAAAAAACAAAATATACGTAGTATAAATAAAAAACAAGTAAAATCAAATAAGAAAAAAACAATGGCTAGAAAAGTAAGTAAAACAAAACATTTACAGTATATTAAAAAAATTACATTTTTATTATTTATTTATTTTTTTGTTTTCTGAAATTCTGAAATTCTGTATTCTGAATATATTGGTTTGTAAATTCATTCTGACGACAAGAAGAAGGTAACCCGTTTACATCTGCCATAATTAATGAATATACCGTGTCAAAAGTCTTTTGATGACTGGGAAATTTTTTTTGTTTTTCAATAATATATAAATCAATACAGTGTTGCAATTGTTTCAAACGGTATAAATCGATATGTGATAAAGTAATATAATTTTCATTAGAATGTAATATAATTGAAGACTGTTTCACATTAACAGAATACCTAACTTAAATTGTCAGTTATTCTTACACGCTTACATCGAGTTTGCAGATTATTGATAATTGCATTGTAGTTATTTTCACACATTAATGTAAGCCATTGTTCAACATCAAGATTTAAAATCTTTTTTTTTTTTAAATATAGTTTTACTGCAAGATGGCGAGTAGAGATCATGATCAGTATAGATCGTTCCCTTCAGGTCACCAAAAAAAGATTAAAAAAACAAAAAAGAGAAAAATTTATTAAAAAATAAAGAGGCTCATTAGATAAATTAGGGTTTTTTAACTGCTCTCAACTACAACAAGGTTCATCCAGTGAAATAAAAAATCCAGTAGAAATTGAAGAAAAAATAAATACTAAAAATGATGTAGTGCAGACATCTGACGAAGTTTGTAATCACAACGACAACGTTCAAAATCAATCTGATAGTGTTATAAGAAGCGTAGGTATGTTCACAGAAGTAAAAGTTAAAATGTTGATGAATGAAAATGACCAAGTGAGTGATATAGAAATGAATAATAGTGAATTGAATGGTAAATTAGATGATCCTGGTTATTGGCCTTCTATTATTTTAAATGATATTATAGCAGCTATTGTAACTTTAGGACCAATTCAAATTAATAATTACGATTTTCTCGAAAATGATGAAAAACCAGCACGAAGGTTCACTGAAAAATACTATTATCAACTAATGACAAATGGAGAAAAAGTAAGTCGTCCGTGGCTTATTTACTCTAAAAAACACAATTGTGTGTATTGTTTTTGCTGTAAGCTTTTTAACAATTATGTTAAAAATTGTAATTTTATTTCTAATGGCATTCAAGATTGGAAAAATTTGTCAACAAGTCTAAAGCATCATGAAAATTCATTATGAAACCCTTAAAAAATGGAATGACCTAAAATATCGTTTAAAAACTAATCAAGTTATCGATAAAGCGCATTTAGCTTTAATTGAAAAAGAAAAGTTACATTGGAGAATTGTTCTAAAAAGAATTTTAGCAGCAACATTTTTTGGCGCAACATAATGATTCTTTTCGAGGGTCATCTGATAAATTGTATACAGAAAAAATGGGAAATTTTTATGATTAATTGAAATGATGGAAAAATTCGATCCAATCATTTCTGAACTTGTTCGTAGAATAAAATGTAAAGATACTTTTGACCACTATCTTGGACCTGAAATACAAAATGAATTGGTTAATTTAATGGTTAATTAAATAAAAAAAAAAAAAATATTAGTTTGGTGCAGAATGCTAAATATAATTCCGTGTTGTTAGATTGTACGCCAGATATAAGTCACAAGGAACAAATTATCTATTATGTTGAGAATTGTAAATTTACATACAGAAAATCAGTGTATTGAACCATGCGTAGAAGAATATTTTTTAGAGTTTTTACACTGTACATCAACCACTGGACTAAATTTGTCAAATATTCTTATTTCAAAACTAGCCGAGTACAAAATTGAGTTAAGAGATTGCCGAGGTCAAGGATATGATAATGGGTCAAATATGAAAGGTGAATATCAAGGACCAAGGTGTTCAATCACGTATAAAACAAAAGAATCCAAGAGCACTTTTTACACCTTGTGCAACTCATAGTTTGAATTTATTATTTGGTGACATAACTAAGAGTTTTGTAAAAGCTATCAGTTTTTTTGGAGTGTTTCAAAAAATGTATTGTCGATGGGACATTTTAAAAAAATATTGTAATCATTTGACGTTAAAATCATTATCTGAAATAAGATGGAAATACCTAGTAAATAGCGTCAAAGCTATTCGTTTTCAAATTTCAGAAGTGATTGAAGCATTAGAAGAAGTTTCTGAAACAACAAATGATCCAAAAACTAAGTATGAAGCACATTCCCTTGTTGTAAACGAACTCGAAAGTTATGAATTTATTTTGAGTTTAGTGATTTGGTACAAAATACTTGTGGAAGTAAACATAGTTAATAAACATTTACAAAATGAGAATATGGATTTGGAAACAGGCACGAAATTATTAGATGGATTAATGACTTTTTTAGAAAACTATAGAGAAAATGGTTTTGAAAAAGCAAAAAAAAAAACTGCTAGGGAAATACCATCGTTGATAAATATTGAGTGTACTTTTAGAGTAAAATGAGTAAGAAAAACCAATACCTTTTTTGAATATTTATAAACAAAGGACAAACATATTAATGACGCTGAATTAGTATTTAAATATGATTATTTTTATATACTTATTGATCACGCAATTTCTTCAATGAGAGAACAATTTACTCAATTTACTTGGTACAAAGATAATTTTGGCTTTTTATATAATGTTGGAAAATTAAAATATATGGACGACGAATTATTAATGAATCATTGTAAGGATCTTCAAATTTTATTAACTGATGGTTCGTCAAGAGATTTTGATGCAGTTGATATGTATTCAGAATTAATTATATTTTGAAATATTATTGATGATAATACAACAGTTCTTCAAGCGTTAACGTTGATAAAGAAATCACCTGGTAGTTTTCAAAACATTTCCATTGCTCTTCGAATTATTTTGACTGTTCCTGTTACTTCTGCTGGGGTTGAAAGATCCTTTTCTAAATTAAAGCTTATTAAAACATACTTAAGAAGTACGATGTCTCAAAACAGATTAAATTCATTGGCAACTATCTCAATACAACATTAATTAGCAGTATTTGAAGAATACAATTCATTGATTTATGAATTTGCCAGTAAAAAAAGTAGATTCACATTTGCACAATATTGCAGAAGCGTTTTTTGAACAAAAAAAAAAAAATATTGCAATTTAATTTAAAAGATCATACTGAATGAATATTACAATAGCAATATTAGTTAACATTATTTTAGTTAAATCAAATTAATAAGGCCTCGATCTTTCACTTTCAATATTCATTTAAATTAACCATACTATATAGCTGCTACGTGCTCTGATGTCTCATACATTTAATATAATACACATAGGTACCAGAACGTAGTTAATAATGACCAAATCCAAATATGTATAATGGATAGTATTTCGAAGAACTCATGGACTAGTTCGTTAGAGTAGTTAATAATAGTAATAATACTATTTAAAAAGATAGGACGAGTTCGTTAGAGTAGATAATAATCGAAATAACACTATGTAAGTACGATAGGCCTAAAGTGAAAGGTAAGAAAAAATTACATTAAAAGAGTTGACGAATAACACCCATATACGAGTATGACTTGACTAGGCCTATAACCGAAAGCGGTACAAGAGAAAACGATTCACGGAAATGCTGGCCGCATAGATAATATTATATTATATTAAAATTATAATACGCAGTTGTATCGTCTCACGGTCACATACAGTATCATCGCACGCTTATTATCTGACAGGAAGTCATAGATATATGATTGACGCAGAGTGTGAGATGGCGAAGATTGCACGTTTACTGACTAGCAGGGACCGGCCAGTATCGCGGGGGTCTCTGGACAGTATATAAGGTGGTCCAGAATAGGCACATTTCAGACATGATCTACCAAAGTTAGCACAAGCACCTTCACGTCACCCAATTTCATATTTTATGATTCCTGGACTTAGAATATTTTTCATAGTTTAAATTATTTTAATTGGACTTAGAATAATTTACAATAAAAAACACTTAGATAAAATTTACATCTGCATTTAATTATTTCAACATCACTTCACACTACATCTTTACGGTTGCTCAAACGTGGCACGCTACATAACTATATTACAATAATATATATAATTGTATTATTTTATTCAAATTTAAGTCAATATTTTATTGTTATAAATTTTTTTTGAATAATGTAATGATGTATAGTTAATTACAATATAAAAATAGTAAGTAATGAATAATATTATGATAAAAATGTGATCGATAAAGAACAAAAATATTCAGATAATCAAGACCTTTATTTTATTAAATATAACGAAAAATTATAATATTATCATCACATACAATTATATAGTAATACCATTAATATTATTATTGTTTTTAGAAATATTTCGTTTGAGCCTAAAAGGAGCTTGAGCCAAGTAACACTTCAATAAGGTATGTTTACACTAGTGCGCTTTCCACTTCAATTTTCAATTCGTCTTGCGTCTCAACATTCAATTCTATTTTCACCAGCTGCATGCCTTTATTGAATACTATTGACGCATGATTTTTTCTGTTCACACTAGCGACGTCACAAAGCAGTCGTTTTCCAACTTGTTAATAAAAAGCATGTCGGACTCACATGTACTTCTTGGTGTCAGTGAGGCATATTTAATGATTGCGAGTGCAAATAAAAAGCGTAGGTTCTTTGTGGGTTAAGAATTATTTAAAAACTCGACATTTCGGAATTATAGATGATTTGCAATTAGACGAAGATATTTTATTTAGAAACTTTACGCGAATGTCCAGATCAAATTTTTACTCAATATTACAAATAATTGAACCAGAAATAAAAAAACAAAACACACGTTTTAGAGAGGCTGTTCCAGCTAAAATAAGGATGTTAATAACACTAAGATATTTAGCAACTGGAGATTCGTTTTCCTCTTTAATGAACCTGTTTAAAGTTTCTAAGCCATAACCTTACTTAACCTTGCCCACGGTTTTAAAAGCTATAGTAAATGCTCTACAGGTTTATATCAAGGTAAGTAAATGTATCCATAAAATAAAATTTGACACAAACTATAAGTAATTACATTTTATTAAATCATGAAATTATTGTTAATATTAATACTTTAGTACGTTTTAAATATTTTCTTATCATAACTCACAATAAGTAGAGCATAGGAAACATTTTAATATTAAATATACATAGGTAGGTCTTTTTATTCCATTATAAAAATGAGAATGAAAAAATAAGAATGCAGGTAGGCACGTTAAATGTTATTATTGGCTGCTCTGTATGATAAATATTCACTGTTACGGAACGAGTCGTTCATGTTATCATGTGAAGTCAAGTGATAAACTGTGTTATCTGCAAGATTTGAAGACTCGTCAATTGTAAAAGACTAACTATCACTATTGAATATTCCAGCTGAGTTTTCAGGTGATTCAGTCATAATACGTTGTCTTTCACATGTTTCCATTTCTTTAATTTGTAAGTCCATAAGCATATTGGTAATCTGACATTTGGCCAAAATTTGGTTGATGGGTTTGACCTTTCTTACATTATCTACTACAAAAGTGCCAAATGTACAAAATTCATCTCTGGTCGATATTTCGTGAGCTGCTTTTTGCATAAACTTGTACGCCTCATCTTCTCTTTCATCTCGAAAACTTTTTTTAAGTTCCTCTTTGTCATTATGGGCTGTATGAATTTATAATCTTCCGTTGTAGTATTTTGCAGATTGTCACATATTTCTTCATCTTGTACATCCTGCAACTTATAAATAACATATAATAATAAATCATTTTTTCTACAGATTCCTTCAAGTGAACAAGAATGGAAATCTATCGTAAACGAATTTAATAAGCTATGGAATTTCCCTCACTATTTTGGTTCCGTTGATGGCAAACACGTGGTATTCCAAAAACCAGAAAATACGAAAAGTGAGTTTTACAACTACAAAGGAACAAATAGTATTGTTTTATTAGGAATAGCTGATGCTAACTATCGTTTCTTGTACGTGAACGTTGGATGCCAAGGCCGAATTTAATAAAACTCGAAAAAAATGAACTTAATTTGCCAAAAAACGAACCACTACCTGGTCGTACGTTATCACTTCCTTATGTTTTAGTGGCTGATGATGCATTCCCACTAACTGAACATATTATGAAACCTTTCAAAACAGATTTAAACAAAGGATCTCCAAAAAGAGTATACAATTACAGGATGTCCAGAGCGCGCCGTGTTATAGAAAATACATTTGGATTATTTTCTTCTGTGTTGAGAGTTTTTTGTAAGCTAAAAGAAATAAAATTTGAAGATACAATAGTCAATATTGTACTGGCTTGTGTTTACCTTCACAATTTTTTATAAGTGCAGCCCGATTCTAGATAATTGTATTCAACGTCAGGGTGTTTCGATAGTTATGATTCATGTACAGGGGAAATTATTTCTGGATCGTGGAGAGAAATCACTTCTGGTGAAACTGGTTTGATGCCACTTCGATCAATTCCACGAAGACCAGCGACGACAGCAACAGTCGCCAGGGAAGAATTTATGAAATATTTCATGTTCGAAATCAGATCAGTTCCCTTTCAGGATATGTACTTGTAAACAGTTATCGATTGTTCGTTGGCCTGTACGGTCGTTTTTGCGTCTTTGTCGTTCTCTTATCTGTGTTTTTACGCATTGTATTTAATTAACGTGATAAAGTCTGTAATAATAGTATGAGTTTATCGACATATCGTTATTACAATGCTATGTTTAGTGTGTAATGATGAAATCTACGACGGTGATGAAATTAAATGTAAAAACTGTAAAGACTACTTACACTTCTCATGTGCTAGCTTTAGATAAACGGCATTTAGGAAATTAACACATGAAGCCAAACTAAAATTTTCATGCTCAAAATGTAAAGTTAATGTGGGTCTTACTAGCAATACTAAATCCAAAAATGAAGACGTTTTTGTTGGATCAAACGAGACTCTGTCGGATTTGACTAATTCTGTTAAATTTATGAGTGCTAAATTTGATGATTTTAGTAAGCAGCTGAAAGAAGTGCTATATAATATTAAAGAACTGAAAGAAGAGAATAATGTATTGAAGGAAAATAATATTAAGTTGAACTCTGATATCTACAAACTATCCAAGCGACTAAATCTACTTGAACAGAAATCAATGTTAAATCATGTTGAGATAATTGGTGTACCAGATTTGAAAAATGAAAACTGCGAAAAAGTAGTTGAAAATATTGCAGCTGTAATGGGTCAACCAGTGACAGTAATCAAGGCTTTCAGTATAAGATCAAAAATACCTAATAAACCGATGAAGATCATAGCTGAACTCTCATCAACGCATCAGAAAAAAACCCTCATGGAGTCCGCAAAAAAGAAAAAAGTAAAGGCATGTAGTATAAATGAATGCTGGGGAAATGGGGGTATTTTTGTTAATAATTATCTTACACAATATAATGGTAATCTATTTTTTAAATCTAGAATGTTTGCTAAAGAAAATAACTTCAAGTTTGTCTGGTATAATGACTGTAAAATTTTTATCAAAAAAAGTGAAACCTCGAAAGCCACTATTATTTACGACGAGACTGACTTGTCAAAATTAAATTATAATACCTAATAATAATAATAATAATAATTTATAGTTCTTAAATCATATATATTAATACTATTTTCTTTTTTTCTTTTAGTTATGCTAATGTTTAATTCTAATTTATTAAATCGTTTTCTAGATTATAAAACGCAATATTTTAATTCTATATCTGAATTCATATGTAAATTCAATCTATTTCATAATACAACTCTAAATGTACTAAACTGCAATATTAGAAGTGTAAGGCATAATTTTGATGAATTTTTGTTATTTTTGGAAAATGATATACATAGTAAAAACTTAGATTTAATTATTTTAACTGAAACCTGTTAATTTTTGTAATTTTTCTATACATGGGTATAATATGTACTTCTCTAAACTTAAAAGAAACCAGAATGATGGTGTTATAATCTTTGTTAAAACTCATTTATGTACTGATATTTTTGAATACGAATACATAGAGGCTAATATTATGAAAGTCACGTTTAAGTTATGTAATGTATTTTTTAGTGTTTTTTGTATATATAGATCTCCAACTGGTGATAAGAACAAATTTTTGACCATTATAAATAGTATTCTGTCTAAAGATGAGTGTATTAATGGGCATGTTATAATAATTGGAGATATCAATCTAAATATTATTGGCTCTGATTGTGATGAAAATGAATACCTTGATACTATATCTGAAAAAGGTTTTAGGTCACTAATTAATGTTTATACTAGAACCCCAATTGACCAAAGACACTCATGTTTGGATCATATTTTTATTAAATCGGGAAATGCTTTGAACTCCAAAATAGAAGCAGGTGTTATTCAGACAAATATTACTGATCACTTCTCCACGGTTTTGGCAATAGAAATTAGTAAAGAAAAGAGTGTCTTAAATTGCAATGTTAAGGCAATCAACTATAATGATCTGGAAAAGTTATTTAAAAATGAATGTTGGGCGGATATTTTTAACTGCAATGATGTAAATAGTTGTATGGATATTTTCCTAGACAAAATTAATACTTTTGTCAAAATGTCAACAACAAAAAAAGTTTTCAACCCTAATAATAATAGGATTAGAGAATGGATGACAGCTGGTCTTCTTTGCTCGGTGCACTTTAAACAAAAATTATCTTTAAAAGTTAGAAAATACCCAAATAATGTTAGACTTGCTTTATATTATAATAAATACAAAAATAAATTAACATCAATTATACGAACTGCAAAGATAAATTATTATAAAAACAAATTTCAGGAGTTCTCGTTTAGTCCAAAACTCACTTGGAAGGTAATTAATGAGATATTAGATAATAATAATAATAAGAATGATGATGTTAAAGTTATTAAAATAGATGATTACACTCTTGATGTCAAAAATGAGCCTCTAAATATTGCAAATATATTTAACAATTTCTTTATAAATATTGGTAACAGTCTAGCTTGTAATATTGAGGAGTCAACATTTAAGTTCGAGGAGAACATTACTCCTATATCATTTAACAGTTCATTTAATGAAAACATTAAAGAATCTGATGTTCGAGTAATGATAAATAAACTCAAAGATGATACTGCTGTGGGTTTTGATGGTATCTCGGTAAAGATTTTAAAACTTGTAATAGACAGCATTATAAGC
>VUJU01001473.1:35909-56582 GCA_009835225.1 Aphis craccivora | reverse complement strand
TAGTCTCTTACAGAATAAATAAATATATATATATATTAAAATGGTCGGATGTATGTGTATGTATCTATATCATTTTTCAATTTACACTTACCTCTTATTTTGGTTCTCTGCGACAAATTAAAATAACAAAACTCTGTTATCGCCGTTTTTACATATATATAATATGTCAATAAGTATGCCAAACAACCACCGAAATTATAACCATTTTAACTACATTAAATAATCGGAATTAAATGTTTGACGTCTACAATAATCAAAAAATCAATTTTAAATTGAAAAAATGAAATTAATATACAGTATATCTATAAATAATTAGCCTACTTCTTGCATTATTTATTTTGTAATAAAATTGTTTAAAATTGTTGAAATGTCTTAACAAAATGATATAGTCTTGTGTTATAAATACATAGGTATGTCTAACGATTGGGCTAAATGTTGGATAGTTGTATTGGCATTATATCTAAATATTAATTATTATACTATACAATATGTATACATTGTTAATTTCTATTTATCATACAACGCTGCATAGAAGATTAATTAAAATTAATAACTTAATATTATTATTGATACAGGCACTATCTAATATAGCCTAAACAGAAAATAATGCGTCAATTTTCGTTTCGTGTCAAAAAAACTCGCTTTTATAAAAATCATATCGTTTTTTATTTTTAAATTTATTTTGAATCTCAGCTATTCACAAAAAATATAAATGCAGAATAGTTGTTTTCTCTTATCGTATTCTGAATTTGGTTGTACCTACGACGTTTCCTTTCTAAGAATGTAATTTTTCAATGTTTTCGATTTTGTGTATTTCTCAGCGAAAGAAAATTACCGGAAATATTTTAAAAATATTGTAGTGAAATAGAAGTGAACCGAGTTTTACCCAGAACTAGCTGTTTTTTTAAGCATGATTATTTATTATTGCAGTTTTCAAATGTAATATCACCGCCACTTATATTATTATGTAGAGATTAGAGAAATGCGATAAAATACAACGTCTTATTCCGATCTTAATATTTTTAATTTTAAAATCCTTAAATAAAACAAAACTTTTTTGTTACATCCGAATTCAACTCATGTAAAATAATTGAGTAGCATCATCCTACTACACCATGTCAATAACAGCTAGGAAAACTATTGTTGAAAATAATAAACAGTATATTATGGGCGCCGTCGTCAAAGTGTATGGCGTATAGTGATTACAAAACCCAATTGGCCGCTTGTACAACTTCTCCAATATTTTGGCAAAATTGCTGGGTTGATGTTTGTCGCCTCGTATATATGCATCAAAATATAATAAATAACAAACTCCATCGTACATGTTGTTATAAAAGACTTGAAGTTTAAATAGGATTCATAAAATTACGGATTTAAATGTAAATGTGGTGACTTTGGATAGGTATTAATAAAGTGTTTAAACTCGCAAAATACAAATCGTTGAATATTATAATGATAGCCACATATAACTGTAATAGTAGCATCATCATAATCCCTTACATATACATAGTCGCACATATATTCACACGATAGTAAACATATGTGGTCAGACATTGTTATATCCTTTGACCATTATATAATTTTATTACACCATCGGCTCTAAAGACACCCATAAGTCTGTGAATGTGATATGATATAAAATCATATGGGAATGGCAAATCTGATATAAATAAAAAGAAGATTAATAATATAAAATATATATTGATATATTATTATCAAAGGATTATTATTATTCTTCTTTTTATTTAGCCCGAACAACTCATAGTCAGACATTACCTTAACTGCAATGTAGATGATTGTGACACGTTCTCAGAAAAGGTTTATCCCACTTTCGAGTAGTCTGTCCCCGCGGAATCATTTCGTCTTGCATCTATGTATAATATACGTATTTAAAATTATATACAGACTGACAAAATTTACGTGCAGTTAAATCGTAGTGCATAATATATTATATCTGCTGAACACTTTTTTATGTATATGTATTATTATTGTGGCTTACGTGCTACATAATTTCACCGAGACTCGATAATTGATGACAAGACATGAGATATCATACACATGCATATATTAAATTAAAAAATACCTATACGAATTCGTTATAATGATATGGTGTAATGGTTCATCGGATATATATTACGTGATCATCGAGGCCCATAACTTTATTACATTTATTCTCCTTGGTAACCTAACCTGCATATTTATATACTGGGTGTATCATTAAGATATGACAATTTTACATTTAAATGTGTCAGATCATTGTGATACACCTTGTATATATGGTATATATATATACCATATATTTATACAATGTATATTATACTTATAATTATGTAATAATCATACGTATATATATATATGTGTGTGTGTGTGTGTGTGTGTGTGTATGCGGCCCTTATTGGTTTGTGCATAATTAAATGCACACTTGGCGGCAACGCCCCTTCACCAACGACGATGGGAACACCTTTAGGGGCAACACGTTTCCGAAATAGCAAAAAAAAACAATAATCGTAAAAATCATTCTGTCAGCTCAGTCTTACTCTTACTGCTATATAGTATATATGCTGGATATACGTTAGTTATAAAATCACCACCACAACAACTACTACTACCGCCCATCGAGACCCGGTTTGCCACATTTTTCGAGATCTCCTCCTCCTCCTCTTCAACCCCTCCTTCATCCATACTTACATTCAAGCCACGTGTTTCGTTTGATAATCGGTGAGGTACCTTTTATGTACACATATTCACCTAGATTCCATTAGTATTTCATAGCTTTGGCTTGCTATCTCCTACTAGATTTATCTCCGTCTTAGTGGTTATGTAACTACACAGAGGGATGACCATTTGTAACATATATCTATACTGCAGTTGCATTGTGGTCGAAACATTATTATACAATATTTTGGCACGATAAATCATTATAATTTATTTGTTTGTTTATTTATTTATTTATTTTTTTTTTACATCACATTTAGCATGAATGTGCGTTTTGAAAATGGTGTATACAAAATTTAAATATTTTTGAATAACTCGTGCATACTGAACTCGCAGATGATCACCATTAGACAATTTAGAACTTTGAAAATCGAATAAAGTACAAGAAATACGGGTTTATACTATGTAAAATGGTTAAAGTTTTTTCATAACATAATTTTGGGAAATTTACAAACAAATGAGCCATGTAGAATTGTTTTACGACCCATAATGATTTTGGAAAATTATATTTATAACCTTTAGATTCTGTGATATAAGCCGACAGTTACACCAAGAAAAAATTATTTAAACCTACATATTTTCGCTGTGTTTTTTTAGTTTTAAAATTTATGGAAAATACTTACCTTACACATATTACTACTTACAATAATAATCATTATAATCAAAATATTTTAAATGTTCAATTAAACAAAATTGATTATGCATTTATAACATATTTTTGAAATCGTGTAGGTACGTAAAACGCTTTTCTGAGTAAAATTATTGTAAATATAATAAACGTCAATAAGTAAATTTTATTTATATAAAATCACGTTTTTTCAAAATTTGTATAATTATTGTTGATAACGAATAGTGTGCGTGCCGCGATTACTGATTTTATAACATGCATATATTTCTGTTATATTATTGTTTCTTTTTTGAGGAGTCGTTCTAGAGTTGTAAATTTCATCACTGTTATTTTTATCGACATATATGATCTTGTATTGTCATAATAATAGTGCTTAAAATTCCTGCAACTTCGTGACAATTTTAAAACGTGTCATCACAAACCTCAACCATTAAAACTAGGATGTCATGGAATCTACGTCCAAAAAGTTATACAATTTGATCGAAAATAGAGCTAAGATATCGTGTTTTTTTCACTACTGCTTTATTGTTATCAAGAAAATAGGTATGTACACTTTTAAAATACGACTATCGCTGTCCAGAAACCAGTAGAAAGTACTAGTTTACAGAATAATTCATTTCATTATATTTATGGTGACAAATTCTGTGGATTAATAAATATAAAGAGTTGAAAAGTCTATTAATTTTGAATTTTCAGTTTCATATCGCGTATACATTAAATACCTACCTGTTAGATTGATATAATCTGCAGCTTATATATATATTATGTATAAAATAGCCATTCCCTGATTTGCTAAAGATTTTGGTTCAATTGGTTCAAGAATTAAATTCAGAACCTTACTTTATCTTGTTATGCAATGGATAGTTTTACACATAGGTCAAAGTTCCCCTAAGCATTTTGGATTCTATCATATATGTATCGGTAATATTCTAATAAAATATCATTTATCGTGATACACATAGCAACATGTACTTTGCCTGCACGTCTGATGTATATACTTAATAAAATGTTTGACATCTTGTGCACTTAATGCACCTGAAATTAAATGATATATAGTGGTTTTCATGGTAATTATCAGGGCCTAGGTATACACAATCTTAGGTATATATATTATAGTATATAAGTGTATCTATGGCTAGTACTCAGCGGACGATGATTAATAGCTGGAATTCGTTGTATGTACCCATGACACTAACCTATATATAATACATAGGTTCGTTGGAAGTTTTGTGTTATGTGATAAGCAACCAATTTTCCCGTTTTAAATCAATGAAATCCAGACGTCGGAAAACTCTTTATTAATTATTCGCACACATTATAAGTGATCCATTTTAATGCAATACATACATTCAAAAAAATTATTTTATATTTTTAATTGTTATCTTTTATTTTACTTTTTTGATGACAGAATTCATTTTTAATTCCTTGTTCCAGAGCAGAATATTTTTTTTTAATAGTTTTATGTATACAAATCGAATTTTGGACGAGTAGATTATGATTTATGAGCATTTAAAGTTATGATGAGAAGAGATATATTTTAAAATATACCTCTATATAATATTTGTTGCTTTAAAAAATGTAATTTAATTTCTTTCTGAATTTAAATGTTATCACCATTTAATTGTATTATCATATTCGAATCAGATATATTATAATAATTGTAATGTGTATTTTAAATCAAATTTTCTAGTATCTTTAAGAAGACATATATCCAGTTAATAAAACATTACGGGTCTAGAGCACAAACAACAATGGTAAATCGCTTTGTGTTCTATAACTTTTACTAGATTTAATGCCAAATGCACTACAAATTTTACTAAAAGCACTTTAAAAATAGTAAAAATCAAACATTAAATAGTAACAATCGGTTTTTATTCTTGGCTTTTGACCAAATTGCAAACCATCATAAACTTCATCGCTAGTACAAAATAAATTATTCTTTACTCTTGTTTTAAATGAATAATTTATCATCAAAATTCTTTCTACTATAAATTATTAGTTTTATTCAAGTAGCTCTTTATATACATAATGGTTATTATTAAAAATAAATTATTTTCTTGTAATGTTTATTGTTTAATAATGCGGTTGTAACTTTTTAAGTGGTATAACTTTTATTAAAATATGATAATAAAAATATTCAGTTAAAATATTCAAGGAATAAATTTCCAGAAACAATAAATTAAAATTAAAATAATATTGAAAAATATAATTTATAATAGTCAGTTTAAAAAAAAGCACACGGGCTAACGGGCTAAAGTATGAATTTATTATACTATAATACTGATGATGTTTTAGTACAAAAATAATATTTTCAAAAAAAAATTTTTGTTATTTTTATTGATATTTGGTATTACCTTTAAACTTGCTACTAGGTCAGTCAACTCACGCTAATATTAAAATAACAAAGTAATTGAATAATAATATACTGTATAATATATTATATTTAAATATTAAGTTTTGATTTACTTTTTAAATAAAATTTATGATAGATAAATTATAATTTAAAATGTATTAAATAGTCCGTAGTATGATAGTTTTTTAGTTTTTTATATTTCAATTTTTAAAAACATTTTACTGCAATTTCAGTCATTACCGTAGTTTATTTATCATATACGATATAGTATATTATATTATTATAATATACAAGACTATTTAAGAACAGTTTTCTTGTTTTGAAAACATAAAAATCACGTAGTATACGTCTAGGAAAAGTTTAAATGGTCTCATAAAAACTATTAAATTTAATATATTACTAATAATTTAATTTTTAACTTAAAAAGAAAACTACGCTTTATAGATTCTACGATTACTGTAAAAATAAAATTGAAATATTATGATTTTAAGCCCATTTTTATGGTCCATTCTTGTTATCGCTTACTATATGTATATAACTCTTCATTGCAAGCTAGTAGGCTGGTATCGCTCAGCTTTATTATTTTATGTAAAAAGATTAAATTTATTATTCTATTTTATAACTTAAACCATATGCTCATAATAATTCAGAAATCTATAGTAACGGAAAACATTACATTATTATAATGTTTTTTTTTATTGTATAAAGTTCTTAAATATTAACTTGCTATAAAAATGTAATATTGGTACCTATATTGTATTTATTGTCAAATAATTCAGCATAACGTACCTAAAACTTAAAAGTAGTTTTATCCCGATACCGTTTTCTTTTAACTACTGTACAAAGTTGTACATTATATAAATGTGTATAAAAATGTATGTTTTTTGGGATACATTTCTGGAGATTAAGTTAATATTAAGTTGTGTTTTAAAATGGTTCACTGCAGTAGTACATATTATATATTATGTAAAGCTGATTTTATTTTCAAATTACCGTTTATAATATAAATAACATAACATATGACACGATTATATGAATTATATTATATGTATAACTGCTATCAACAGACATTTTATCTGACGACGCATTTTATTTATTTATTTTCATGTTTTGTTTCTCTTTTTCGTTGCTTGTAGTGTAATAATGCACGTAAACAAAATATAATAACCAGAAAAACAAATTAAACAACAATTAAAATTTAAAAAAAAAACCTTTCCCGAGATGGTAGTTATATATATATATATTATATATATATGATTAAATCGGGCGGTAGCGAAAGAACAGAGGAAGGCGCTATATATATTGTTACGTGTGTAATGTGTATGTGTACCTTATAGAGGTATTTACATTTGTGCGGCGTTGAGTTAAAACCATTTAACATTTATTAAAAATTTGCATATTCAAATAAACCCGGAAAAAAGGGACCGCCGCGCCAACACAGTTCGCTGCAGTTCAGTTTTCGTTTATAAATCATCGCGTAATGTAATGACATGTGTTCGCGAACTTTATACCTGACCGACATGTAACTAATAATTATTAATAATGTGCCTTTAAACTTTACAAAAATACAATTACTTTAACACTGCCTTCATATCGTATCGTGTGTCTAAAATACATCATAATATTATGAATTTATTATAGGTATGATGATCAAACATTAAAATTGTAACGTAGTACAAATTAGTACGAATTTAGTAGAGGTTTTACACCAGATACGCGGGAACCGTAATAAAAACATGGATGGCAGACAATAGGAATAAAAATCAAATAATATATATAGTGGTTGCTTTTCTATTCAATAATATTTTTGTATACATACAGTTTGATTCGCCAAGTATGCTTATAGTGCTCACCCCATTTCAATTGTATAGTTATTCAAAGTCTAATTTTTAGAATTTTTCAATTTATCTAAAGAGCATATTTTCAAATTATTGAGATATTTCGTAGTACTTAACGAGTATCCTGTAGAAATACAAATTTCTTTTTATCAAATGAACAAACATTGAGGGTTTTCAATTTGAAATTAAGTATGTCACTATCAGACATTCTTTATACATAGTAAAACAAATCTCAAGAATTTTAAAATGCAATGTATTTATTTTTTTTTTTTTACTAAACTGCTAAGCGTGTTCATTAAACTCCCTTAAAAAAAAAAAATAGTCTTCCAAATGGGTATCATACATATTTATATGGGTATGAGACGTTTTGAACGCGCACTTCGTGGAATTGGCGTAATATCATCGTCAGTACACCGTTTATTATTGTATTATTAGTATTGTTTTATTTTAATGATAAACTAGTCGTGTAACGGAAATTTCCGTTATAATTTTTTCATGAAATAGATCGACTCATTAATACTGCAGCAGTGAGTGCGTCGACGAGTCGTCTATGTGGTTGTTTGTATATTTTATTCCTTCAGAAATTGAAATCTCCCGGCGTGTAGGTATTTATGAATAATAATATGTACCCGGGCGTATGTTATCCGTCGGAGTTTGACGTGTACGTACGGTAGGTGTAAAAATTCAAATCAACAATTATCAGGGGCAGTCACGTAATAATTATACGTTTGAGTAAACAATTTCTATTGAAAAATTAACCTGTACACCGCGGTGCCCTGCAATTATCTCTGACCGTCTGTCTCTATTCTTGTCTAATACATATTATAGCGCCAAAACACCGAAAGTATAATTTTATATAAAACCTAGTATTTTATACACTAGCCTAACCGTGGCTCTCTACTATATTTAATATATATATATAATTTGTGGAATCGTATATTTTGAATTTAATTGTGCTATCTTTAACGGTTTTTATAATAATATATATTAACAACCTACATAATATTTTTATAAATGTATATTCTAACTGAGTTCATACTATAGTATATAATTCGTAAATCCATTATTTTTCGAACCAAATGCATCCGTATTTCTATACTGTACTCGGTTCGCCGTACTAAAGATAATACTATATAATATATATATGGTACTGTATACGTGTATACTATATGTATGTGCTCGGAAAGGCAATTGTAATGGTTTTTTTCAATTCGGCTGTACTATTCGAAACGAAATAAAATATAGCGGAATTCGCGCTGTCATAATTCATATTCCTGTAGAGAAAAATGAATGTTTTTTTTTTTTCAATGCTGAGCGGAGCCAGGGAGCTATTGGATTTATACAATGATGTGGGTTTTTTTTTACGAGTTTTTTTTTTTTTATGTAATCACTTTTTTTGGATAGATGAAGTGCTCTAAAAGTTTTGCGTTGTACCCTATCTATATATAGGTTCGAAATTGAACACATATTGTACTTTAGAGAGTTCATCTTTTTATTTTTTCCCAGAAGCAGTTTAAAAAATGCATACGAAAAAATAGTTTTAACAGTTTTTATGACACTCACGGACTGTTTATTTAAAAAAAAAAAAAATGTCTACATAATTTTTAGGGAGCTAAGTTCTGCATAGAATAATTAGGTATGTGATATAACAGTTGTATTGCTTTCATATTTTATAATATACAATAATATATTGTTATAGTTGACTAAAATACGAGATTTTCGAATTCAAACCATTTAAACTTTGAAACCGACTATTAATAAAAATATTTTAGAGAAAAAAGTAAAAATAGTATTTGTTTTTTTAACAGTAAAACTACTTTAATATTCATTAGATGGTATTTTTGTATAAAAAATTGCATCAATTTTGTTGACGTAAAGATGTACAAAATATACAATCCGTATATATATATTAAAAAATTCATTCTATGTACGACTCCTCTGAACTCATTTGTTTTAAGTTAGAAATAAACAACGCTTTGGGCCGAGGCATTTGACTTTCTGCGTTTATACATTGTTCAATATTATTGTTAAACAACAGAATATCCGTGTGTGAGGTCTTTTACAGAATAGTATAATATATCTAAAATATACATATATTCCTACGTGCGCTAATGTGCTAATCGAAATCATCGGCGCTTGGGGGCGTGATTGTGTTCCGACCACACGAAAGTATTTATTACATGACGAAGTGTTGTATTATATATATATGTGTGTGTGCATGTGTGTGTGTGTGTATATATGTGTGTTTGTTAACACTATGTGCTCGTATTATAAACTTTATGTACGACAGTTTAGCGAATTTTCATTATTGAAACTATAGCGCAAAATAGATAAGTGAATCGGTTTTGTCTTTTTTATTATTTACTACCTAGTACAATGAACGACTTGCCCTTTCTTTCCGCCATTATAATACAGGTTAATAATAAACACTCAACTCGATTTTCAATTCAACTCCAGATTCGTTTACTTATAAATATTATTTTAATTATATAATAGGTACTTAATATAACATTTTTAATTTTATTATTATTATTTTTTTTTTTTTATTATTATTCCGAAACGAAAAGTGATTGAAAACCAAAAGGTGTTATTACATTATATCGATTAGCCGATTGGCATTTTCATAAAACAATTATATCAAAGTATATATTTTTTACGTGGTAGGTATGTATATAATATCATTGTTGTGGCCACTATAATCACTCTGCATCCATAGGATTAGCGCTAAAAGAAAATTGTGAAGATTATTTCATTTGACTTCGTACTTCATCTCCTCACCATATACCTATGATATATCTGGCATCTAATATAAATATGTAATATAAAATATTAAAGATTTCTTTCTATATAATATGCAAACAATAAATATAAACATTTTATTATTATTACTATTGTATATTTTAAGCGTAATACACCTTTTTAAAATAATTATATCGTTTGGACTTCATTTTTTCGAATCAAAAGAAATAAAACTTATTTGTTGTGTTATGCATAATATATAAATGTGTGTTAAATCAATAAGTCAAAATGTCTTTCTGTGTATGCGTAATAACTTTTTGATACAAAACACGCTATAATAATAATAATATTTAAATTTCTAGGCAAAAATATCATACATACTACATAATACTATAATAGAAATGCCCATCGCCATTGGTTTGCTGCCGTCTGGGCGTTTACTATTTTTAGTAATATTTTTCTTATAAATCGCAACAGAAGTAATAGGTACTATTATTTTCTGTAAATTGTGTTCCGATTCTTTTACCGACATATCATACGATGCCGATAATCAATATTATTGTTTTATATTGCTATAATTTACACTTTATGGTACAATGTAATATAGTCAAAAATATATTTTAAAAAGCACCCATAAATCATAATATTAGCTAGTATAATATCTATAGGTAGGTGCATTATTTTACAAAATGTTTTATCCCATATTTATATACACATATTGGTAGAATAAATACATATAAATGCAAACTTTGATTATTATTACCTCCTATAAAATATTATACATTATGTGTCGTTTNGTGTGTGTGTGTGTGTGTGCTTAATACATGCTAACATTGCTATATAGCTTTATATTATACAATACCTGCTTGTGAAATATTTGTAATTTATTTATGAACCATTATATTATTATACCTACATTATATATTACAGTGCACAAGCTTTTCTGCAGTAGAACGTCGACGTATTGTGTTTGCTGGCCATCGTAAATAGTGTTTTTTATTTTAACGTGAAATGACTTCCTGCTAAGTATTGAAATTCACCGTTCACCGTTTTGGCATTTTATATAATTATAATAATAATAATATTCTCATCGTTATAAYATAACGCCTGCAGTTTACTWGTCTTTCGTCTGCGAAATCCACTGCAGCATCACGCATCTCGTGTTTTATGCATTTATATTATACTTCGTCGCACAAAAAAAATGGTACAGTATACGAATAATATTACTCTGCGCTGTAAGCTATAATTGTCGATCTATAATAACCATTTATTAAGAACAAAAAAATATATTTAAAATATTAGTACACGTTATTTATCATATTAAAACAAAAATGCAGAGTAGCAGTATAAGCATTTATATATATACACCGAACACATCACGCAACACCGGAATCATTACTGTCCTCGGGGGTCATTGACGAACGGCTATACCTATTCTCTACACGCATACACAAAGTATATAATAATACTATTATGTATGCATAATTTTTTATAGTAATAATAATGATGTGTCTGACCGATTGACGTGATAACTCTTATGCGATTCGTATTATAGTTATGTAGTACCTGTCCCGCGGACCACTAAATTTTAGCATTTTGTAGATTAAAACGTCCCTACTGGAAATTGATTTTCGTAGAATATTTTATAAGCACTCCAAAAGTCATTCGCATGTTACAAACTTCACGCGTGACGCGGTTCACTTTGACATCGCGTGTCTATAATATTCGTCGGAGTGAATCGATATTATATAATTGTAATTGTAAATTTAATAGATCTTGTTACACATTTGAATTGGCACTTGTATTATATATCTAGTACTATATTATAGTTTATATTCTCGAATAATGATATCTAACAATAATATTATATTATGTTCGATGATCGATGTTTTGTGTAGCAATCGCGTACCAGATGAATTTTCTAAATTGTATCATGTGCCATCGCGAGTATAATTATATATCATATAACATAATATTATGTTGGCTAATAACGTTTTGTTTATTTTTTCTCACTGATCCTAAATGTGTGAAAATATTTGTTATTTATTTCCCATTCATTCCGTGAGATTATAATCAAAACTTTGCTCCAACAGTATTAACAGTATTAACTCTAAATTACATCACCATAATTAATTTGTTTTATTTATTTATTCGTTTTGTTGAGGCTTTAGCTTCAATATTTAGGTACATTTTTAAGCATATATATTTTTTAATTTTATTGTTTATACAAAAACTAAACATTTGAAGAATATAGAATGTTTAACACTGTGATTGTTTTTTTAGCAATTATTTTAGATACAGGAATTATATTGTGTTTTTTTTTGTCGTTTGATTATCTTAGAGTGCATCTGCTTTAGTGCTTTGCGTGATACAGCATATAGATTATACGTATTGCAGTTAATTCTGATCAGTCCTCTATTATTATTACACAGGTAGTGGATTTTTACTGATTATAATTAATAATGTGTGTTAAAAAGGTATGTCAAGTATATACCGATACTTATATTTATTGGTATTTTGCCAATTACTAAGTTTTATTTGCAATTTTCCTATATCAATAAGATGACTGCCGTTATAAGAATTTCTTTTGTTCATATACAAAATTCAATGTTAAGCAATTTTACCGCAATCGATTTCTTTAATAACATAATATTATATTGTGGTTTGTGTTTTAGCCTTCGGTATTGAAGAATATGGGTCATAATAATATACCTACAGCTAAAATAAAATAATTAATTTTTACTGAATGTTATTGATGTCTTCTGAAACTAAGTGAATTCGTTTAAATTTACGTACACTATAATGTATAGAACAAATTCAAAAGAAAATTAATTAATTTAATATATTTAAAATATTTAAAATAATGTACAAACTTCCAGATTCCTGACATGAAAGATTATTATTATTACTTATCTAACCTGACCTATTTTATTTTTGTTTGAGATTCCAAAAGATTTTGTTGTTTTATTTATACTATACATAATTATTAAAATTCATCGGTTCTTTAAATATACATCGAAAAATAATAATTATTTATATTCTTAATACAAATAATGTAATGGAAATATTATATATATAATATATTATTAATATTCGAGCGAGTTTAGTCCAGATTTGTGTTTGTGCTAGGTATATCAAAACAAAAACGTACCTACCTATATATTAATATCATTATATCACGTATATCGTTCGTCGTAACAGAATAAGACGAATAAATCGGAATAAAAATTCAGAATAATTTAAGCGCTATTGTAATTTATAAATGTAGGTATATTGTACATCTACAAGCAATTCCTCTGACGAATGATAAGTATATCCTTGAGTACAATGCATATAAATACCGATTCGCCGCTAGCGATGATCGATTGTGCCAAAAATATAATCGTATTCAAATTGCTTTGCTAATATCGTTTGCGTACGCCACAATCATGTATTTATATCCGTGGCCAATATAGGTCTTAGATTCTGACTAGACACAATAATCAAAATGCCTAGAATCAAACTGTACAGCGGTACCTTCATAATAATATAATAACAGGCCGATGGGTATTGGTAAGGCGTGTAGTTCAAAAATCTCAAACAAAATATAGCTGCGGCTAACCGTCGTTTCATAATATAGAGTAGGTATATTGTATTATTTTTATGTGTGTAATCATATTACAAAGTATACAGGTGATGTTTATTGTATACGCGTGCAAAAGTTAAACTAATTAGTCTATATAATATGTTGTATTACTGTTAATATTACTTTTGTAATAGATATTTATAAATAGTTGTAGTTAATATATTATAGTAGTATAGTACTTATATATACTTTTTATTTTCACTATCTTAAAGTTCTTACCATGTTTAAAAAAAAAAATTAACAACAACGACTTGCGTATCACGACATTTGACACGCGCTTCGGCGCCATTGACCTTTCTTTGTTCTCTGTTTTTCGATGTTTTATCCGTATCGTAACATATAAATATAAAGACTTGAGTGTTATTGTTCGTGATATAGGTTTCCTCGTATCCACTTCTCAATCTATCAAATGTACTCTACGTTATACTTATAAATTATAATGCAATGTAATGCACAAATATACATAAATACTATATATCAAATTACTTTTTATTGTTTTCATGATAAATTACGTCATGGGCGTAAAATAAATAATCAATTTTATCGTTTTCATTAACCTACAATTTTTATTGAGTATTGAAGTATACTAAATAATGGATCAATGACTGACAGTTACATAATAAATATATACCTACAGGATAATTATTTTAAAAAATAAACATTCATTATATCGAAAATATGTGGATTTAAAAAAAAATCAATGTTTGTAAAAAAATAAATCTCCTAAAAAAGTGTATTACTTTTCAAGAAAATTACAACCATTTACCTTTACAATAATCACATCTATTTTAAAAATTCGTTATGTAGTCATAAATCATAATACCTACTACTTACGTAATTTTTTTCATGGAAATAAAAGTTACTACTTATTTACATATAGTGCATACAGTATATGAATATTACACACAAATGGAATACGCATAATAGCTTATTTAGAACAATAATTATTAATTAGTATTTGTTGTGCTATAATAATTATTTTACATATTATATGTTATAATCATATTGTAATAACTAGTTTTTTTTAGCGATTATCCACGCAGTATTTAGTCATCGGTGCCATAAAATACTCTTATTTAGGTTCTATATTATGTATAGGTACTACGCACAGTTTACTACTTATAATCCGTGTCGATTTAAAACAGAAAAAACCTCCGATTTTCCTCTAGTCGAAAATAATTAGGTCAAGATGACAAATCTATTTTCATTATAATAATATATTTATGTGTGCATACAACATGTATGGCGTGTAAAACGCTTCGGACTACTGGAAAATACTTAATGCGTAAAATGACCGCGAATTCTTATATGTATAATACGAAAAACAGTGTAACGGATACGTAAAAATATCTTTCGAATTCACCGCCGTATCCGTCCGATTAATTAAACCATATCTCTAGCTATATAGATAATATATAGGTACATACATGTTTGTTCAATTAAAACCTACGATTGTATTAACCATTTAGAGACACGACGTATTATATTATAATCCACGGTATACATACGCGGACAACGGTACCCAGCCACCCAAGTAGAGTACTTATATAGGAGATGCAAAATATTGCAATATTCCATGGTCGGTATAATATGTTACAGGGTTACGTTTAGTTCAGGGTATAGTGTATAATGATATCAAACTTTTAAAGCATGGTGACCGGAGAACGGTGGTGCTTTTATACTGCAGATGATGGTATACATTGTTTGTATACAACGATACAATATTTAAGAGGATTGGAAGCGATGATTTTCTGTTTTTGGCCAACACATGCATAACATAGGATTATAGGTTATCTGAAAACAAATATGAATTTGTCCTCAAATCTACTTGATATCGACTTACCCACATAATTTTTGATACTATGCCGCCCCTCTCGAAATCCTAAAAACGTATCATAAAAAGAGCAATTAATAAATTAACAAATTTCAATTTTTGGAGAATTAAAATAAAAACAATCCAAATTGTAGGAAAATCGCTCTCGGGAAAAGTTGACAAAAAGTTAAAATCTATTTTCAAAATTCTTATCGCTTCATTTTATTAATCGGTTAAATAAAAATTGAAAATCACCGCTTTCGATCCTCTTAACTTAAGTCGTAGTCGAAGCTCGGACCATTGATGGTTATCCTTCTAACCGTGTACGTGAATTCTCACTTTATATCTATATTCTACAGTCTACACATCAGCAGTAGTGTATAGTATAACGTTGTAGTGGGTTGTACCCATCTGAGGACGTAATTTTATTTAGCTCAAGTATTGTAATATTATAAAGCGCTCCTGCGGGTGTGAACCGCGCGTATTGCCCAAACAATTTATTTCGTTCGGTTGGACGTCGCGGTCGTGCTACGACCGACTGCGTCCTACTGCTGTTGACTGCTACCTATATGGCTATATAATAATAATATGACTGCTGCTCCTGCTGTTGCTTTGTAGTCGAGTTTTATAATTGCGTCCGTGTGGTGCCGGATTTAATCCCGCCGTGTGTGGTGAATACAAATTACCGAACGCGTGGCCCGACCGTAGTTGTTATACATAATATCTAATTTATATATTATGTGTATACGGTGTGATGTTTTTTTATTCTCGTTGACCATCCGCCGCCTGAAATTTCAAATAGAATTACAATTCATATATAATATTAAATAATATATAGACTGGTCTTTAAAATCACTTTGAAACCCAGAAAAATTCACTACCTATCTATAGCACAAAATTCAGCAAACATGATTTATCCAGAATAACTAAGCCAGTATACGGTTGCCGGCCAATGGGCGAACGATCACTCTGTATATACGTGTATTTCTATACTATAATTAATAATAACGATGCTCTGCACCTACCACCGCAGGCCGTGACTCACACGCGCCAAGCGTGTCATCACGTCGTCGTCGTAGTATAGCTGCAAAGGTAAAACCAGCTCTCGTCCACGGGATGAGAGAAAGAGAAAGAGTGATTTTTTTAGGAATATTTATATCTATAATTTTTCTACGTATATTGTACTAAAAATAATTAGTCCGACACCTGAGGAGTGAAATTTTTTTTTAAAAAAAATACTGTTTTTAAGGGTGAAAAAAAAATTCAAGAGCAACACCTGATGTCGATGTGATGGATATGTTAAGTCGATAAGTCAAAAATATCATCTATACATTAAATCAAAAAACCAAAATTATTATTTATCCACATGATGTGTTACGCTAAAGCCTAAAATATTAGTATTAGCCATTAGGCAACCAAACTTGACACGGGTGCATTTTGAACAAAGTTCGTGGAACAACTATAGTATTATATAAAATATATATTATTATATTATTGAAGAATGCAGAAGATATATATTACTATTATGATACGTGCGTAGGCGTGTGCTATATATTTTGTTAACTGAGGGGATCGTAAAATGGCTAAAATTTCTACAATCTGGTAGTTATTATATTGTAATGGTATATAATTTGATTTATCGTTCCCGCGGGACATTATGTAAGAAGGGTGGCTTATAGCGCTACTCGTGTATAATATTATTAAGTATAATATATATACATCGGACATTCGAAACAATGCCTCTGCCACGCTCCGATGGTATATTTCTCGTATTTGGTATGTTTACAGGGTAGGTGATCACTGATTATCCATGTTTTATCGTAATAGATATTAGTTTTATTAGTATGTATAAATAATTTCTGGAGACCTTACCATTGAAATCTGGCAGATGTCCAGAAATCTAAAATGTCTGAACTACCCAGATTTTTAGATTTATACTTACGCATGTTCGTTTACCAAAATTATTCAACCATTCAAATATTTTATAGTTTTACGCTATCCGCAAATAATAATTACTTTTTACCAACACTATATAATCTAATATTTTAATATATTGTTTATTTTTTATTTAATACCTATGTCAAAAATATAACATTACATGACATCATATTTTCGACTAAATTTTATTTAACTATTGTCACCATCGTGGCATCGCATACCTATGCGTATACGTATAGATTCTGTGTACGAATTATTATAATAGTACTCATTTTTATAAGACGTATTATTTTATTTTATTATTATTATTATTATTTTTTTTTTTTTTTTTTTTTTGAATTCTTAGTACAATATAAATTCACTACTTGTACAAAATTACAAACATTTTGTAATAATGTCATATTATAAATAAGAATATGTAAAAACAGCCAACCTTGTCGTTTGGTTAGTTCAGTAAATATAGCATAATAAATAGATACAATTTTTTTCATTTTACTTGACCTGGTTTATAGTACAATATATTATACTAGATTTTTTTCTTATAAATATTCATTTAAATCGACTTTCCTGGTTAAATATATTTACAAATGGTACAGCTTATATATTTCATATATTTCATTCCGCGTTTAATGTCGGCATCGCAACGAAAATATACTTATAGTAATTTAGGTACATTTCAGGTAATTACCATACTGAATTCATTAAATGTATAAATAAAAAGAGAAAAAACTATTTTATATTTAGGTACTATGCTTTTAAATTTAAATACAATTTAGCGTCCATTACATGAAACACAGTTGAATACTTAAATGTTGATTAAATTAAAAATAAATCAAGACATTGCTATTTAAGATGTTTTGTAAAATTAGAATACATATTATAGGACAAAAAATAATAATAATAAAAAAATTAATTGTTCTTATATATATATTTTAACAAAGTATGATAGAATAGTAGATAGAAATCACTATAAAGTATTTAATTACTTTTATTTTAGATAATCGATTTCTTAAGTAAATAATTTAATATAAATTATAACAAAATGTATTATACACGTAACATTAAACATGGTATTAGGGGGTATTAATTATGTTTGTTAATTCCTTCTGTTTACACGATGAAATATTGTACAATAGACTTTTTAGTTTATTTTTTTGTATCAAAATGTATTCGCCAAAATACGCTCATATTTTGATGTGTTGAATTATGGATTTTTTTACTGGCATTTGGTCTACGATATTATTTATTTGCTTCAGTGACTTCAATTGTCGTCTTATATGTATATTGTATATATATATATATATTATATCCATTTAAGTATTATGGGTCCCGAAACTGTCTACGCTTTCACCGACATGACCGTAATTAGGTGTGATGGATGACTAAATCTTTCTATGCCATTGTTCTAGAAGATGCAGTATATTGTCGCTATACCACGCGATTCAAATATGTATTATTTAAATGTACATCTATATAAACGGTTCCAGTTCAACGGTTTGTATCCAAACACCAGAATTTGGTATAGATATGTAGTGCACAACAATTGACTCTGAATTCACAAATATTAGCGATCTTTAAAATTTGATTAATTTTCACTATCTATGTTGTTTATTGTTATTAATACAAAAAGTTTGACTGTTTTGGTATTAAAACTGTACTTTATAAGACAATTTTAAAAACTGTATATCCTATTTCTGTTGTATAGTTATTTCAGTTATGTATAATTATATATTATTTTATTTCTAGGTCATAAATGTAGTATTACCTGCTGTATACCTTTGACACACTCCGTACGTAGGTACACGTTAATTTATGTAAATGCACAAGACTATGTTGCCAAAATACATCACCTTAATCGTCACAGTTAAGCTCACAATATATATTTATCGTTTGGTCTGTTCATCGTGAATTAAAACTAAGGTTTAATTATTATATTTACGACTGTATAAACTTTTAGAAAACATGAACTGTTTATGCAAACGTATAAATTAAAATCGGATAATTTATGACATAAAACATTTGTATTCTTGGCGTGTTTAAATTGTTATTTTCAAATAATTTATAATTGTTTTAATGTATATTTACTATCATACTATGAAACATTAAACAATAGGAGTACAGATTAAACGTATACCTATATTAATAAAGGCGTATTGAATCGTGTAATGATAGCGTTAAAAAAACGTAAATCATTTGTCTGCAACTACTAACTAGTAACTTCTATATAGGTACCTACTTTTACAATGGTGATAACCATCTTTATAATAGTCCGCGTTCTGTAAACCCGACTGGCGACTATAGTTGTTATCATTATAATTTATATTAATATCAAAAACCTACAAATACGTCTTAAAACACGACCCGTTCGTTTAACAAAACTATTTCTATTCCGCTGTATATAATGTGAAGATTTTCCATGCGTATTTCTTTTTCGTTGTACAATATTTGTGATTAGATAGACATTTTAACCTTCAATAACCATGCGATTTTGAATGTTTTTTTCTTAAAATACAAAGAAATGTAATTCAATATTTATTAAAATAAATCATTGTTGATACCAATCATCGAATAATCGACCCAATAATTCATCTGACACATCATCATAATATAATGTAATATTACATATATAAATATATTATGATGTATTTTTTAACGTGGGTCTCATTGTCATTGCACACGGCATTGTGAAATAACGACCGACTTCAACGTGTTATTAGGTTATACACGTATCTATACATTATATATTTATTATAATATAATATATCTTATTATGTTTGTTATGCGTATAAAGTATTTCGACAATAAATATTAACAAATGATAGATATGACCATTGCATATGAATGATATTATATATAAATATTATTTTAAAACCGACTTGTGTGGTTAATATTTTTTCATGCGACCGGAACACATCACAATAGGTACGGTAAGTTACACGTGCCAACTATTTTTCAAAGACGTTTTTATTTTACTCTCAAAATGAAAATAATATACGTACCGCATTCTATCGTAAGTATACGTAC